>KK499811.1:488741-622942 GCA_000688715.1 Glossina pallidipes
ATTATTATTATTATTATTATTATTATTATTATTATTATTATTATTATTATTATTATTATTATTATTACTATCATTACTATTATTATCATTATTATTATTCTTCCTATTCTTATTTTATTGCTATTATAAGTACTATTATTATTATTGTTGCTATTCTCATTATTATTGTTATTCTTATTATTATTATGATTATTACTATTATTATTGTAATTGTTATTGTTATTCTCATTTTGCTATTATCATTATTATTATTATTATCACTTTTATTACTTTTATTATTATTATTATAAATGTTAGTTTCAAGAAAATGTTACCGATAAACAATTTAAAATAAATATTAGGGAAAATGAATTCCTTGCTGTAAACAGGTAGTAACTGTTAATATATGTTACGCTTTTAATGTTGTCGTTAACATCTGTTAGTTTTCTTAACATATTCCAGCAGTTTATTCTTCTCTCTAAAAGAGAGATAGCATTAGTATAGACGAAGTATATAGGAATATCCACTCAATCTTTTTAACTGCACATCAACTGAAAGGCAGTTTCATTATTAAAAAAACTTGATGCACTTATATTTCCACCATAGTACGTAAAATGGGTAACATCCTCTCGCTTGTCTTTAAATGCTACCTGTCACGTGAAAGTTGCTCCGTGCTGTGAAGTCACTGAATAAAGACGTCTAGGTTCTATTTAATTTATTCTACATCTTCTCTTCCACATCAGGTCCCTTTTCTTATGCAATTTGCCAAAGTCGTTATGTATACAGAAAAATATTAAATTGCTTCTATCTTTTAAATTCTTAATAAGTGATATAAGTCGTATGGTCTCACACTAAATAAGAGTTAATCCGAAAGAACATATTTTCTTTCTTTTACAAACAATCTAAGAGACGTCTGTCTACTCATGCCGTGCTTTCAGCTTTGAGGGATCACATAACATAACTCCGTTTTCAATAGAGCGGCGCTCAAAAGAATTCGACTACCTATTGAGGAGATTACCTATGACTCTAAATCTCTCTATCTCTCTCTAATCAAATACATAAAATTGTACTTTAGGTTTTCCTGGATTTGCATATGTGGATGTTTAGTGCAATTAAAAACAAAAAAAAAAAACACTTTTCAGCATTCATCGCGTTTTTGCTCAAAAAAGATCCGATCAACTTTGATTTGATTGCTTGAAGAAACTAAAATTACCGGGTGGACAGTCTATTATCAGATTTGCTCTCTTGAACTCCTTCATATTCAGCAGTTACGTGTTTTAAAATTTTCTAGCAGTTTAATTTTTCTTCTCTCTCTCTCTCTCTCTCTCTCTTTCTCTTTCTCTCTCTTTCTGTCTCCCTCTCTTGTAACAAGAGATTTTCGTAATGAAAGATGACATATCAAGTAAAGGCTGCTAATGTCTTTTAGCCCATAAAAGCGGCTCTAGGTTTGCTTTGCACATGCATAAATGTATTGGTCTTCTAGTTTACAAGCGAATAATAATAATAATCCCTCAAGGCGTAGCTTATAACCTTAAAGAGACCATTCGCTAACAACGCATCTTTAAGTGCTATTTGAAATATTTAAAATACACAGACATGGAAGAGCCACAATAGTAGGAATGCTTGCTTTCAAATGCTATGGTAATATTATGACGACTTGAGTGCCATTGTGCATATTTTAAGGCTTTTCAAACTATGTATAAATGTCATCTGTAGATGTAACATGTTCTATAAAAAAGAAAGAAAAAAATTATATGAAAAGAAATATCGTAACCTTAGGACTTGGTATCTGTCATTTACGCATACACAGGGAAAGCATTAATGAGCATTCCGGTTTTGGTTCTAAGGAGCAAGTTACAAGTTCACCCAGTTAACAGGTATATGACATAAAAGAATTTCCTGTGGTTAGTTCCATCTGAGATATTTGTTGTACTCGTTGTCATCGTTATCCACAATCAATAAATAGCTTCCGTATTTAATTTGCTGTTTGTTTTCCCTTCTGGCCCGTTCGCATAATGTAAATTGAATTTCAAATGCACAAAGCTGCCGATATACTTACTGAGAATGTGTGTTATTGATGTTCGTTTCGTTGAATGAAAGATTGTTTGTTTTGATTTCCTTTTTTTTTTTCTCTCTCCAGAGGATGTTGTTCATCAATCAAGTCAAGTGTTTTCTTTGATTGAGACTTAATGTCGCATATAAATCTTTCTGTCTTGTCAAATGGTAAAATGGTTTCTCAAGCAGTTTCCAATAGATGCGATTTTCACTCCTACTTATGTATTTATATTTATCTATCACTATTTTTATATAGGTACGTACATAAGAAAATATGTTACCTTCCGATGTCAGTTAGGAAAGCTACCTTCGGCTCGTGCGTACGCCCTTTGGCTTTTGATAGCAAATAAAATGGTGCAAGCAAAAGATAATCGAGTCTCTATTAAATGTTCGACTGCATCTAAAAATCTCGAACTGTGTCCCCGCAAGCCACACATCATCATAAGTAACATATTATGTAATTTGAAGTACATATCCATCGCCTCTTATTGACACCGGGACATTATAGTATTTGAAATTGAGTCGATCGGCACACGCGTCTTGCTAGGCGTCGTGAACTCTTCACATAAGGGAAGTTAGTTACCTGCCCTCTTCCTCTTGCCTACAACACTTTGTCATCTGGCTGATAAATTCATGGATTTCCTAAGCGGACCTCTGCAATCCAGATAGTTATATACAAGTTATCAGTAGTTGCGTTACGTTACGTTACGTTACTATAACAAATCAATCCCCCTTACGCCCTTGCTCTTGTTGATCTAGTAATTTCCTTACCCCAGTGCCATGGGTTGGGTGAGCTGTGCTTGTTAGCCCGGCTGCCACCATAACTGAACTCAAAACTTTTCCTAGATTTATTATAACAAGTTAAGCGAACAGTTATTTTGAAAATTTTCCAAACTTTTAAAAATGCATTCAAATGTTTTTTTGTAAATTTATATTTTTCTTTCAAAACCAAAGCCAAAAAACTTCGCAGCCAAGATGTCTACGAATTCCATTTAGCGGTGCGATGCCTACCATTGCTTGCCCTTACATTTGTATGCCTTCATATGAACAAGTTGCATATGGCTACATATTCGACTTCTCGTACAATATTTGAAATGCAAAAATTGTGAGCAGAAAATTATGATTAATTACATGATTGTTGAGTATTCCTTTAGGAAAACGGTACAATCATAATTGGCTTAATCTAACCAGTGCTTTGTCCATAATGATTGAAATATACGCTAGAGATTTCATCTTCTGCCTATTATTGTGCTCTCTTCTGCTTTACAATGATAGTGTGAAGCTTGAATCATTTACAGTTCACTGACCTGATTCAGTTGTCATTGACAATTTAAGGCAGTATATTTATTGGTATGTGAAAAAGAAAAAAAAAAAAAAAAAAAAAAAAAAAAAAAAAAAAAAAAAAAAAACGTGAAGGAAAAATAAAAAGTAAGAAAATTGTATTCGGTTGTGACCAAATCCTTAATGCCCATCATCGTTATCTGCAAGCAGGCGAAAGAAAGGAAAAAACTAAATTTCGATACTTCGCAGCATTGGGTGGGTGTGGCTGACTTTTTGTGGAAATTTATATTGTGCGTCTGTTGAAGTTTCTGAGTAATAAGCAAAAGCACGGAAAGTAGAGTTGCTTTTCGTTTTTTTTTTTGCATAAGCGTTTGGGCTTGTAGGCGTGGCCTTCGACCAGTTTAGATCATTTTTAATTTGTTTTGCACACGACCGATGGACAAATAGACAGACAGGTATGATTAGGTGCATCCCATATTTCCCGCAGGTCGAGAATCTATATATCTTTATGAGGGAGCTTGGTTGTGGGCAACAAAAATTTAATTTTGTTAGTCTATGATATTGGGTAAGCGCAGCCGACATTTGCCACATTTGTACGATTTCTAGAACATCGCCCGTAGAGTATACGTATAAATTTTTATGTGTTTGCCTGCCGTAGTTGAGTGTGTTTTGAAAAAGAGTGGTCTTCTCACTCTACGTGTCCTTCAACCGATTAGGCCCAGCACAACCTGCGCGCAAGAACTTCTAATGTTTCCGGCAAATTTGAAGCGAATAGCTTCAGTTTTACGGTCAGCGGAACGTTTACAACAGACATTACGTAGACAGACGACCGGACCTGCATACATACGGATAGACGAACATACTTTAATCGATTCAGAGTTTGATATTGGGTGTTGCAAACCCTTTGGCAAAATGAATATACCTCTCATCGTTCGGTGGTGGGTATAAAAATAAAAGAAAAAGCCGGAAATCAACTAAAAGGAATAAATAAAAACGAAAGGAAAAAACACATATACAAAATTGTTGACATTCATAAATATTTTAAACGGCATACAATAAAAGTCATTGTTTTGTGACATTACCATCGGTTCTCCTAAGACTACACATTCACATGTAGAGAGAGCATTTGTTTTCTAACTTATATACAAAATATATCCCAGATGCCTGTGCAGAGATATATAGCGATTTAAAAGTTAATAAAGCAATCATTTTATATTCTACTAGTACTCGTTCGCCTACGTTAACGGTCTCTTTTCTATTATCCACAAACAAACATTTCCATCACCACAAATAAAGTATTTGCTGAAATTTCGTTGGATTTACATAAGCTCTGAAATACTTTTCAAATAGATACTAGCATCCTTACTCGCTCAGCTGAATCCAAATATTAACAGAAGTCAGAAAATTATGTTAGGTCGTGACCGAATCTTGTGTACCCATCACCCTTATCCTAAAAAGGACAAAACAAATTAAACCCCGGGTCACTTCGAAACTCTTCTACAGGCTTACTACCGCAGATACTACACGGTTGAGCAAACGGACAGATAGACAGGCGAACAAACGAATGTATTTAGGTGCGTTCTTCACTACTTTATGGGGTTGTTGAAGCTTGTATGTGCGTCTTATAAAGCTATTGAAGCAAAATCCCATTTCGATATGCTATTGTATTGGGTTTTTGTACAGCTACTACGGCACCGCCTACAGAATATGCGTTCAAAACTTTATAGATTTATCTGCTAAAATTTATGAGTAATGAGCGAAACACTAATATTGTATTCCTTTTGAAAAACACAGTTGTTTTCGATGTGTGTAGTACTGCAGGCGTGTCCGACGACCAATGCGACCTACTGGCCAATACCAACCTACGTGCAAGAACTTCCAATGTTTGCGATAAATTGGAAATCGATGGATTCATTTTTGCGGCCACGAGAATGTTTACTGCAGACACTATACAGACGGACAGACAACCAGGCGGACAATCCTAAATCGATTCAGAATTTTTTACTGCGTTGTGGGGTCTTGGAGGCTGCTTTGTGGGCGAATATATCACTCATGCTTCGATGATGGGTATAAAAATTAGTTAATCTAAATATTAAAAAATGCAAAAAATATTAAAAAAAACATTTTATATCAAGGGATCTATTGATTTTTATAAAAATATCTGGTGGAGAAAATAAACCATGTTCGGAATATTGAAGCGGTTAAATAAAGTTTACCAGTAAGTTAACATTGTTCGCCGAATTAAGCGGCTGGAATCTCCCTGCATTGATCAAATCCTTCTGTTTTACTGAAAGAGCTTGTAAGCGAGACAGGATTAATGCTTGCAGCGTCGAAAACCGTCGAAAGAATGAGGTCGCACCTATTTTATCATTTTCTTTGGGGCATCACGAAATTTATTGTAAGATTAAATCGCAATGAAGATGCTGTAAAGCAGTCATTAGCACTTATCCAGTTGTGAAGGCAGCTAACTTTATATTCCGAAATATTCCGAAAATGGGTTTGGCATTAACGGAATTTTGTGTGCATAAGTCGGGTAGTCTACGTCCAGTTTTGGATACCCTGCTGCTTCATTGCTTCGTAGCGAAGTCTCGGATGGCATTTGTTAACATTTTCATCAAGCCTTCACTCAATATCCGCTATATGTTTGAAGTCATTCACAAAAATAACCTCAATCCTTTTCTACATCCATCACCGAAGGATGCGGACGTGTTCACTTTATAACAATGGCAACAACATCCAAACTTCAGCCTCACAGGGTATGTATTCCCGATCGGGCTCAAACACCCAATTGATCGAGCCATGGTGTAAAAATTATATACATCGCCCACAAAAATGACTCGAACTGATTAGGAGACACAACTACCGCACTCACACTCCTGTACAATAAAAACTTTGCTTTCGGTGTTTCTTGCTGGTTACTCATAAAGTACAACAGACACACACACACACACACACACACACACACAAACACACACACTATATGAAGTTTCGCTTATGAGCATATAATAACAACGTACGTAGAGTATGCAAACGATTTTTGTAGTCTTTTTCAGGATAGCGGTGATGGGTATACAAGATACAGTTGCCAGCGAATATAATTTTTTTGCTTGTTTTTCATTGGTTTTTATCTTCCTTTCCTTTACTGAGCTGTTTCACAAGTGGTTTCATGACAGATCGGAGGACGCATATTCACTTGCTTGAACCAGTTTTTGGGACGGTAAGAGTTTCAATAGACCGCAAAGAGTAGACGGCTGCCAAAAAATCGACCTAAACGTTTTTGCTTATAAAGAAATTATATATATATATGTACTTGAGTAGATCTCTGCACGAAATTTTTATTATTATAATCGAAATGATATATACATACATAGCATACAGTGAGGGATATAACATTAGTTCGATTATTGATCAAAGTCGGAGTTCAAACTGGTTGTCTCTGTTTACTTGTTTGTCTCTCCTTCCATTGAAGTACCAAGATTCCTAACTATAGAAATATAGCTTTATATATAGGTTTATTCCAGATTGTTCGGAGAATGAGAGAAACCAATTTTGAACCTCGTATCTCTTAACTGACTTAAAAATACAACGGCATCATACGTAACTAAATGTTACAGTTCCGTTCTTGTATGGAAGGACCTATGATTAGTTACAGGATAACTCGTAAGGAGAAAGTCACGATCAACGCAATTCCCTATGAACGATTTCGGATTTGAAAGTAATTCGAAAACTAAAGCGACTCTATACAAGAAAGCGTCTGAGTTTCTTTAGAAATTGAAGTAATATGAGCGGCGGACAACGGAAGATTCATTCCTTAAAATTCCTTATACCCAATTCTTTTCCATTTCCATTTTAATAGCCAAGTGAGTTTTTTCTTTTTTTTTCCCTTCAGATTAAAAAGCAAAAAAAAAAAACAAAAAACGCATTTGCTTTGATATTTCGAATGTCAGTTCCACAAGCGTAAATTTGTAGAATTTTTATTAAATGAAATGCTTTCTCATTGCTTTCCAATAAACTTTCCGTTCAATCTCGTGGATATCGCATGCAATTACAGTCTTACTGCATAATCCAATATTTCGTGAAGCTTTATACAATAATTGACGAAATTCGAACTTTTCAACTATTACTTCCGTGCAGAAGTTCTACAAAAAATTTGCAAAATATATGCGAAACTTTTCCCTCTCTTTTGTACACAAAAAAAGCCAAAGAAAAGAAAAAAAGAAAACGACTTCTACTGTTAAAGTAGTGGCGTTCACCCTTTGTTTCGTTTATTGTTACTGTGATAATCAAAAAGGCAAAGGTTTGCTGGCATTAAAAAAAACACACAGATTGTCCTCGAGTCCGTTGAAACAGCCAGAGTATAGTAAGTGAGAGTCAAGATAAGATTCCTTATGAGAATTCCTTATGGAATTCTAGTGATCGATTGTGAAATTCGTAGAAGCACGAGCAGTGCTTGCTTCTATCAATATTTCGAATTTTGATGTTGACGAATTAGTAGAATGTGAAGACAGCCTGTCGTGGCTCTTGTCAACAAAGAACAAGCTATCAAGAAAGTAATTAAAAATAATTGCTTAAGTTGTGAGAACAAGCGTTGCAAGCGGTTTTTATTAGGTGACTAACCGCAGCAAGCATTTCAAAAGGGATAAGCGACTCATTCTTAGTCCGCTTGTATGTAAGTTGTATAAACTTGGAAGATAGGTTTGTCTTACTCGATATTATTACTATATTGGCCCCTTTGTTATTTCCCTGACATTGCCATAGTACTTATTTATTAGGTGTTTAGACAACAACAAAAAAAGGGGAATATGTTTTTTTTCTTTTTTGTTTGTTTTAAACCATGCCTAGAATACAGTGAACTTTGTCATGTTTGATCCTATTTTAACCGATGACAATGATGACATTATTAAAGAAGGCAACCGCCTGCTAGAAAACACTGAGTCTGTATAAACATGGGAAAAACCAGCGGACTTTGCTGGTGGCCGAAATTGAATTGATTTCTAATGAGATGCTTGAAGTGGCCTCATTGTGTCCTCCTATCACAAGACACAAATCATGGCTAACCTGAATCCTTCAAATTGATCTGATTCGGCAAATCTATTGGAACTGAGGTTAACAATATTAAGACGTTACATAGAGGTTTATCGCATTTTATATTTGGGCGCGGGGGAGTACGGTTACGGTGCGTTACGGTTGAGAAGAACAAATTGCGATGATAATAATTTTAAATAAAATTCATTCAAAAATTTTCCAATTCTTTCAACTTTACTTTCAAAAGCTTTTTGCCTCTCGTTTCCGTCAAAGAGCATAGTTATACGTATTATTTCAATTCGATTTTATTTCAATACGTAAGAGTAAAAGAAATTAATAGAAAAGCGACTTTTCCTTGTGACCAGCGGTTTGGGCGATGTCGCCTGTACCTGTGGTAAACGGGAAGGATTACACGAAGAGTGGGGTGGGAAAGTATTGTTTGTGAACATTCGACATAAGAATGAAGATATCAGTGCATCCAGAAAAGACTTTTACTGATTGTTTGTTTTAAAGGCGGGCGGTACTGCGCTTTGCGGTATGCAGGTAATTCCAGAACGAGCGAAGAAGGAAGAACGCCGAGAAAGACGCGTAGTGCAGTTGAAAGCTTTAGTTGGGGGGCATATCTCTTTTATCTCCGTAGAACACTTCCTCTGAATGCGCCTGCTCACAAGCCCAGCGCATTACAAACACTAACACAAATATATTGACTATAAAGCAATAGTAGGCGAATGCAAATCAAAATTAGTCGTTCTACAAATTATGAAGGGTACGTGTTACATGAGGCATGCTTGCACTGTGGGATAATTAATTAATGTCCTTATTAAAGCAGATCCTCTGATAGGTCCAAGGAAAACGTACAAGTGCAGAAAATTCTTAATGTTGTGAGCACCTAAGGGGTACGAAATAGGATTATATTCGCCGGGGAGACATATAATATTGTTATAGCAATGCAATCGGTGCAAAAGTACTTAGAAGATCCCATTATCCCATTATCCCATTAAAAAGGATTGCAAGCATTTGCGCGAAAATGTATTAGCAAACCAACAGAACTGAAATTAAAGTGAATCTAAAATCGAAGTAGATATGAAAAGTCATTATAAATGAAATTTGATCGCCGTAAGAGCGGCGTTTCTCTTCTTTCATTTATTTCACGAAAAGTCTTCTTGCACGAAATTTCTGCAAGAGGAAAAATTTAATGACAGATGCTTAGCCTTCTGGAAAGCAAATTTCATTAATACGGGCTTTGGAAAATAGGGTCAGACCTGAGGTAAAATACGAGTGAAATACAATATGTTCTTAGTTCTTCAATAAACACGACTTAGATGCATAGATCTGAAAGTCGATTTCAGGGAAACTTCTCTTTCGAAAGAATCTCTGAAAAATTGGCTATAAAAATCAGTCAAAATTCACCAGCAAGTGACAGCGAGTTATGAAGTCACAGGTGGAAATTTGAAGCCTCTTGACTGCGAATAGAAAAGCTTGGCGAAATTTTAAGTCACACACTATGGAACTTTTAAGGAGCTATAGTTTTAGTAAATTTCATAAAGCGAGTTAGCTTGAAAAATGGTCTTTGCAAGTCATACTAAACATTATGTTTCAATAGTTCAGTGACCACTTCAGTTGATTACGTTAATTAGTGCTCTTTTTGAGAACATTCTTCCGAAAGAAGTCAAAATGCTTTCTTCATATGAAGACTGCAAACTACAAAGCTTTTTACAAAATCTAAATAACCGGGAATTTAGACGTCATATAGAATTTCTAGTGCCATTATAAAGGATGACTTAATCCCTGAAAACTGTTCACGTGATTGCTATATGCAAGGATTAGTGAGTGTACAATGAACGCCACTAATGCGAGCTTCACAATCTATTGCTGCTTTCGTTCGTAATACTTAAAGTTAATATCTGTAACATATTTACAGAAAATGTGTAAATTGTGTTTGAAAAAGTTATTTTAATGCACATATGATAGAAAGAAAGAAAGAAAGCAAGAAAGAAAGCATTTTAGCTCGTTCCCGTATTTCATATATATATATATATATATATATATATGGATATACATTAAACACTATTTACGTTAAGGGCAAAAAGTCAAGTGCAAATATATAAAAACATATAATAATAGAAATTTTCCTACAAATTTCGACGACATACACAATATGTCAAGTTTTGGTGTAAACTTCAGCTCTTTCCTACTCTTCGCAATTCAATTCATTCGTTTATGCCGTTTGAACTACTCGATGCTTAAACTAATTTCACGGGATTTATTCCATCTATATCCCCGATGTCACAGGAACAATTGCTATCATCTTCGATATGTAACTTGTTCGAATTCATCATAACATAGATTATGTTATCACATTGTTATGGTTCCCACGTTTCCCTTGCGGGACGAGTCAAACAGCAAAAGAGCAAAAGAAAAAAAGACAAGATGAGTGATACCTTTAGCAAATTCGGCTGAATGCCTGAATATCGAGTTCGAAATTCCTTAGCGGGACATTAGTGAGATATTGAGGGAAGATACAATTCCTGTCTTCCCTAAAGAAGTAAAAAAAAAAAAAAAAAAATGATTAACGATAGGAAATGTTGCAGAAAATGGAGCCTAGGAGAGGTTTCCCTATGACTATCACGCTAAACACTGTGTTTGAGTAAAAAATTGAAAACAAATAACCATAACATAAACGATTGATAGTAGTTTGCTTACCGAATACAATCGAGTTACACTATGCCCCGCATGGTTGATGTGTTTTCTCTAATTTTGTAAACTTTATCTAAATAAAACAAACGAGAATTATTGAAATACTTGGAAATTCTTTGGAGGCGAACAGAGAAAGCATTCATTCTTGCACACTACTTTCTTTTTATTGCTTGTTTTAAGAGAAAATTCTTTAAAACGTACAACGAAGTAATCACAGTGTGTGATATTTTAATAATTTTGCAGGAACAACAAAAGAAGATTTATGTCGGCACACCACCTGGGCTTTAAATAAAGCGACTGTTTTTCTCTTCTTCTTCTTCTTTTTCTTTTTTTTTTTTTCTGTCGTTTCTTCTTTGCTTTTTCACAAACAACAAAAAGCAGCAGTATATGGCCGCAGGGAAGGATTAATGATGAATTTATTTATCATCCAAAGCGTATGACGATGATGGAAGTAAAATATTAAGGATTTATTTGCTGACATGGAAAAAGGATTCAAATAAAACATTTCACAAACAGTTTACATTTTGTTTTTAATGAAATGGTTATAAAAAAACAAAATGCATTCAGTATATTGTAAAATTTAAACGCTTACCAAACGGATGCACACCGTTTATCACCTAAACTTACTTTCTCGTGTGTGGCTTTAACAAACAAAAAAACCCAATAGCGAAGCGAAGCATGGCAGCTGTGGTTGAACTTAAACTTCAAGATTATTTTATTCATTACTGATATTAAACTTACGCAGAAACATATTTAATCATGTCCGCTTCTTTCTCTTTCTGCCTTTTGGGTTTGTTGAGGGGGTGTTTAGGAATAGGGAAAGATAAGATATTTTATAATCTGTTCCCTAATGAAACCCGAAAGCCAGGCTTGAAAAGGAATCTTCGGAATACCGATTGTAATAATCTCCTGCTTCCATATATTGGATAATTCATATAATAGTCGAGTCCCTACAACAATGGGTAACCTCTGTTTTTATTCAATGCCAATGTACACTATTTCCTAGAGCGTCTCACTTTATTAAGAGATCTGCAGATATTGTACTTGCTCGGGGCAGAAGATGGGGGTAGGCCAGATTGCTCTCAAGGCAAGTATGGTTAATATTGCATAAGAAATCGGAAAATAGTTATACTCTGGGTAAGTGTCCAATTTTAGTGTAACTGATCTATACTGATATATATGTAATTACGGAAAATCACAGATATCAGGGAAATGGTGATAGAAGGACTTGACCAGGTATGTAAATATAAAACCGGAATTCATCCTAGATGGCCCTAACACCATGCGTAGGGGAAATGGTTGCCTGAAATTGTGTTTTATTGCCTCTAGTTTGGACATTTCTAGCGACAATAAGCAGTCGCAATACAAACACATCTCGCAACGCAAAAATACTTTTCCGGAAAACAAAAATGTCGAATTTGGTGCCAAATAAAGTGAATTCACGGAGACGATATAAAACAAAAGTCTGAATCGCCTTAGCAGGAAGACGATGTGCTGTGCTTTATGTGACCAGGGGAATGTAGTCTGCTATTAGCTGTTAAAATCTAATGAAGCGTTCGCAGCTGGAACAACGCAACGTAATATTACATGACATCTGTCCATCGATCCATTCTCGCAAACATTCAAGGCAAACATTGCTGACATTATATAACATTCTTCTCAACGAATATCTTAGATGATCCCTTTAGGATGTTTTGTGTTCGCGTGTCGAATAATGCGAAATCCATCATTAAATTGATCTAATAAATAAATGTATATCTACGCCATATATCAAATCCATTTCGAATTAAAATTCAAAAAAGGTTCGCATCCATGCGCGAATACGTGGTGAAGATCGAAGATATTGCATAAGTAAAATATTTAGCAAACTTTTGATGAGCTAATAACAGAGCTATGCTTGATTTCTGTATTCGTTAAATGCAGCTCGAGGTTGCTTCAGAACTTCGCTGTACTGATTAATAACGACACAAATTTTCGTTTATAACAAAACTTCTTGTGAATTACATCCGCCTGAGGGCGTCTGTCCAAGCAGAGACATACTTTTGAATAAGCATGTTCCGGAATTTCGAAAGGGAAAGTTTCCCAGACTCAATATAGTGATTTTCCAAAATCATATAAAGCTAACCGTATTAGTTGTCACGTCATCAATCAGCAACCAGTTTGTCATACTTCCACGTCAGTTGTGGAGCAGAGCTTAGATCGATTCAGAAATGGTTTTGAAGTTTTCGGTATAATAGGAGGTGGGTCTATCCTAAGTCCTCCTGAGTATTACGCAAGTGAGGGATGAATTTTATTTAAAAAAAGGAAAATGAACAAAGGAAAACATCATGTGTGGTCATCTGTGCATAAGGCAGACACGCCAGCCGTTAGACTGTATAGGATTTCTGATTGGTTTAAAAAGGGTTTCGTATTCAAACGACGATTACTGAAATTGTTTTAATTTAATTTAATTCAAGTTCGGGCGATGGAAAAAATTACGCCAATGATGAACACAATCATGTTAACAAAAAATGGTTTGTAATTACTATTCGTTGGCATATCTTATAGAGGGAAATGTGTTCTTTGATATTTCAAGTCAAGCTGATACCATATTTCACAATCTTCCATCTTTTACTAAAAGATTTGATGAGCAATTATTTTACACAAACTTTCTAAAAGTTATTTGTTAAATACCAACAACTACAAAATTATATATGGCTGTAATCGAGTCTTTTATACCCAGCACATTCTTCATAGAAGACACTTGGCTTGGGCCAGGTTTGAAGGCGATATTGCCATATTTGCAAAGGGGGGAATGTTTACCTTGACAGAAGTAATACAGAACAGAAGTATATGCTTAGGTAGATGCCCAGTTTGACTCTGATCGAGGAAGTTTTTTTCATTTTCGTAGAAATACTAAAGCATCACTCCTAGCAGATTTCGCATGGTTCAAGGTTTCATAGGTTTAGTGTAGTTAGCAATAGGTGAGCAATAAGTAAAAAAACAATTTCTTTTCCTTTGAAAGACAGAAAAGTTCCCAGTTTAAGTAGTACTGTAGGCGTGTCTTTCGACCGATTTGAGACATTTTCAGCGGCAATCTGCGTGCAAGAACTTCCAATGCCTCTGCCAAATTTGAAGACGATAGCTTTATTTGTCGCCGGCCAGGAAATTGTTGACCACAGACATTACATAAGCGGACAGATGGACACATGAACATGTTTAGATCATTTCACAGTTCGATGGTGATCAAATACATATAAGCTTTCTAGGGTCTCTGAAGCCTCCATCCAGGCGTTAAAAGCAAGATATGTCTTCTCCTTGGGCAGTGGGTATAAAAAAATGATTTAAAACAACTTCGGAAGTAGGCAGATTAGAAAGATTTTTCATTAATAGATTAGCAATAATAGAGTGCAAATTTTCAAATGGATCTGCATTAACTGAGTAACTGAACGAAAAATTCAACTTCAAGTCAACCACATTTCAATTGTGCTAAGTGTATTCAAAATTGGTTCAGATAGAAGATAAAGTTGCAATAGCTGATATGGTTGATATAGTTGAAATTGAGGTCAATACTTCTGTCCTGATATTGGTGCTCAGTATAATACTCTTAAAACCCTGAGTACACTACACATACACATAAATCCCGACCTTTCGCTTAACAAGAGAAGAAATTCTATTAAACTATTATATAAAACTATTATATATGAGTAAACTGCAGCGTATAGCATGCATTATATATATAAATCTGTATGTACATAGCCATACATAAAACTAGTTAGTTTTATGCTTAGTCAAGTCCGTTAATGAGACGTGCACAATCTACGCTGTTATTGCTGTTGTTTTTGCTTTTTGTAATTTTTAATTTTTTAATTTTTACCGTAAGCAATTCATTTTCATTACATTAGGTTAGTGCATAAACGCGAAGCTAAGCGAAAGCGACATTACTCCGTATAAGTATTAAATGCGGTAAGCTGTGTCCACCCTCAGCTGAGTAAAAATATATATATATATATACCTATATATATGTACATATGTGTGCGTGTGAATTTGTGCGTTTGTTTGCTCGTCTGTTTGTATATATATAGCTGCTTGTTAGTTTCTTTGTATATAATCTACAAATGGTTTATGGTTTGGTACAGAAAATTAAAAAAAAAAAAAAAAAAAAAAAAAAAAAAAAAAAAAAAAAAAAAAATTAAAAGAAATTGCAATGTGAAGACAAGCACATCATTGCCAACACTATTTATCATTTGTTAGTCCGTCCTAGATAAGTTTTAAACTTGAATTATTGGTGCGAGAATCTCACTTACGTGATTGTAAGTGTGTGTAATCTATGTATGTATGTTACTGCCATTGCGTAGAGGCCATACAGAATCTTCTCCCATACATGATCAAGGGAATTAAGTTACACAACGCAATATATATTATATATATATGTATGTATTTAAGTTCGTGTACTTGTTTACACAGACTACGAACACATATATAAAAAACTATAATTACTGGCATTGTTGTTACGATTCTTGTCTACAAGCATAACAAATGTAATTTGCTTTTAATAAGACGATAAATATGGGGGGCGGGGGAATAAAAAGCTTAGTGAACCTTTAGGTCCCCTTTGAGCCCCTTTAGGCCGCCATCTCGACCGTATCACATTTTTAATATGAAAGAATCGAAATACCTTTAATCATTGTATTAGGGCCAACAATGCACAGTGCGGTGTGCGCTAGTAAAAGGACATTAAAATGTGTAAAAAGATTTCCATTTAAGTGGTTCTTAGGACTAAATTTAATAGAAGATTTCGCTCTTCTGTTGTGAAACACATTGCTAGCAATGAAGGTAAAGAACAGAAAGTGTTTAAAACGTTAACACCACTGCACATATTTTAGAAAAAAAAGTAATTTTTTTTAGTGTTTTCATAAACAGTCTCAGCCTTTTAGAATGTGGGGGAGCGAGTTCATTACCTGCACAAAATATTTCGAACTCTTTCCCAAGCGCTACGACAAGAATACCTTTGTAAGCGGCTTAATGTCTTGCCTGTTGGTTTCCAGCTCTTCCAGCGCACTGACGAGTCTCTTCGGAAAATGCTTATGTTAATTTAAAAGCATTTTAAAAACAGAAGAAAAAGAAACAAAGATATTATAGGATAGCTGCATCAAGGTCACCTTCGAGTAGATATGAAACTGGAAGCAATTTCGAAGGTCTCAATGCTTATAGCAAGAAAAATAAAAAGTTGGGACGAAGTTTTTGGAGTTTTGGAGTTTTGGAATTCGAATACACATGTACTCGCACTTATTTCGCAAGATGTAAAGCGCTTTAGCGTGAAAGGGCATTTTTATGGTGCTAGGACCGTATATCTGGCCTCGCATCTTCGCAACTCTATTTTCGCGTTCAAAAGTTACATATTTAGCCCATAATCCATCCACAGTCAGAAACATTTTTTGTACACGTAAAAGTCCTTTAGGCGGGGTTCAGAGGCGTTCTCATTACACCAAAAGCGCAATAATCCTTACGTGTGAATTCATTTAATCAAATCTTAGCTTAGTTGTCCACACGCGGAACGTAGCCGCGGGTTTATTGTTTTCATAAATTCTGTGCGCTGCACCACTATAATATGTAAGTCTTGTATTTCATAAGTAATACGGACAAAGTCCAAATAATACATTGACAAAATATTTCATACGAATCTTCAGAATCGGAAGTGTGTTCTATTTACGTGTACTTTTGCAACCACAAAGTGGATTTCCCCGTATGATCCAATAAGCACCTATTGAAATTAGCTGATGCTGATGATAAAAACAAGTGAAAAAAATTACACTTGATTGTGAGCGAATCTTTTATATCCATCGGAAGACGACGAAAAGTTAAATTTCCACGCTATCGGGTGGGTGCGGCCGATTTTTTCTATTCTCAGAATAAAAGTCGAAACTTGTATGGCGTATGTATTGCACTTTATGGGTAAAAATCGATAAACGCGGAAAGCAAAGGTGTTCGTAGTTTTTGTTGTATAGGAATGTGGGCCTTGTAGGTGTGTTCTTCGAAAAGTTTAAGTCATTTCAAAATTCCTTTGCAAATTTTGTAGGTCGTAGGCTTCTTCATATTCACTAACGAAAAACAACATTTATCATAAACACTGCACAGTTACGCAGACGGACAGACGAACATGCTCAGATGTATTCCAAATTTGAAACTGGTCAAGCATTTATATTCCTTATGGAGTGTTTGAAGCGTGCTTTGAAGCTCTGCGCCTATGAAGGGATTGAAAGAACTTACATTTTGATACACTATAACATTGGATAGGCGTGGTAAACTTTTTTCCATTTTTGCACAGGTGTTACAACATCGCCCGTTGAATGTGCGTCCAAATTTTTGCATATTTATCTGCTACCGCTTATAAGCGAGTAATGAGCAAAAAACCAACATTTTATTCTTTTTGAAAAACGCAGGTACATGCTCGTACAGGCGTGCCCAAGGACCGACCTGGCCTATTTTCAATACCAATCTGCGTACAACTTCGAGCTGCTAATGTTTCTAATTGATGGCCTCATTTTTGCGGTCAGAAGAATCCTTATAATAGACGAAAGACCGACAGACCGACAGACGAACATGTTTACATCGATTAAGAATTTGATACTGATCAGGAATATATGTACTTGGTGGGATCTCTGAAGCTTCGTTCTGGGCGTTGCAAGCGCTTTGACATAATGAATATGCCTCGCAACATGCGGTAGTGAGTATAAAAAGAATATCGATCTCAGCGAGGAAAAGTTTTTCTGATAGAAGATACGTAGGTACAAAGCGAACTCTCAACTATAAGCTAATCAATCTTGTTTTGTTTTTTTAAAGTTTTCTAGCTTGATATCGTTAAGGAAGTTTTTCACTTATGCTTAGCATGCAAATAATATTTATTATCATTTCGTTTATGCATACAGTAGAGGTTGAAAGTAGTAAAGTTTTCAAATGTTTAAATATTGTCAGAGGCAAACACATCGTGTGGTGTCTTGATGAACCGAGAGACAACCAAGTAGTTGATGTTGTCGTTGCTTTCGCTTTATTTATTTATTTCTTATATTTATTTTTTCTTTTCTTTTCTTTATTTATTTATTTATTTATTTTTTGTCAGGCTAACGGCGTGAGAGTTTGCATATTTTACTTTATAAATTTTGGAAAAGTTGCAGTAACATAACAGTAACAGTTAACGGAAAACGTAAACACAACATAAGGTCTGAACACTGTGGAGTTACGAAAGAAACAATAATGACATTTTCACCACATTTCCGACAGTGTGTAATAAAAACACTTTTGATAAATTTGCAAACATTTCCTATAACATGCAACGAGACATTGCATGCAGTTTGTAACTGCTGCGTATATAACGATGATTGTTATGATTATGATGACGGTGATGTTGATGTTGATGTTGATGTTGATGCTGACGCTGATAGTGACCAGAATGCTCGAATGCTCGAATGCTCGAATGCAGTCACTGGTAAACTAAGTTAACTCAAGTTTCAAGAGAATTGTTGTTTTTTGTTGTTGCTGTTGTTTTGTTTTTTACATTTTATACATCATATATACATAAAAAAAAGGCTTTCTATATAAGTTTTAAAATTGTTTAGAATTGTTTTTTTATACGGAATTATCACTTGAGCAAGAAAACAAAAACATGTAAACAAAAGAAGAGGAAGAAAAAAATTCATTACGAAATGTTTTATGCACTGTGTGAGTTGTGCATTTGCACATAATGTGCATAAAATATTCAGCTTATGCTGTTTGCTATGCTAGAATCTTCATCAAACAATAAAGTGCCTTGTTGAACGGGTGAAGGAGTCCTAAAGAAATTCAAGTTATGTGCGTACAAACACAAAGGAAGTCAACAACATGACACTTTATTGTCGTCGCCGACTCACTTTGACGCTGAGCATAGATAAGCGTATGATGATGGGGTGGAAATAAGTTTTGTCAGCATTTCATTTTTTACTTAAAGCGTAGCGCGTAGCGCGTAGCAAAGTTCTTAAAAGTTTCTTTAAAGGCTTAGCGATAACAAATGTCTATAAAACAAATTTTTTTTGAGTTTGAGTTCATCATGGCTACGCATGAATATCCATCCATCTGTTCATTTTCATTCAATCTGCGAAAGGCAAAAGTAATTAAAGACGTAGCTTACAGTATGTTCTCCATTAACGAGTGACAGTCTAAATTATAGTTACGGAACTGTCTGACGCATTTCTACATTTTACAATCTTTCTCATATAAAAGATATGAAGGAAATTTTTAATTGAATTATGTGATTGTGGAAAAGAGAAATTGAGGGAGAAGAGAAGTGAGGAAAGAAGAGCGAGAAAAAACAAGAGCAAGAAGACAAAGTGAGTAAATTTGTTTAAGATCTCTTCACTGTCTGTCTGCACTAAGTTTCAAGTGTTAATTATAATCATTTTTTTTTTTTTTTCGTTACCAATCCCTGGAGGTGTATTAACACTTAACATAACAAGGAAGATCAAATAATAGCTTTTCAAACTTCAAGGTCAAATGTCTGACATACGGCAGCGTTACCATAGCAGTATCTGCTACGTTAGAACGCACCGTGACTTGCCAAGAAAGACCACAAGACAGACCAAGACGCCACTAAACCTCCACCGCTGCCTATTATCATATATCGGATGAGTATCGACCGTCGCTTATTAAAACTCATCAGAACTCGTGCCCATTCCAATCGGCCGTATTGGCTGCCGTGGAAGCTTATTAGAAACAAACCGTATTAGAATGCATCGCATTTGAGTCCATCGTACTAGTTATTGGGTTGACCATAATGGGATCCACTGTTGTATATCAAAATAGTATCTGGCACAGTTTCACATTAGTAAGGCAAGAGGCAAGAAGATGATAAGCTCGTAGTGACAAGATTTCGCATACCTACGATGTAAGATACTTGCTCGTATTTAATAGCCGGCGTTTCTCTCCAATGTTAGCACGAACTGTAATGCAAAGTAATCTTTAAGTAAAGCTAAAAAGTCAAACAGAATGTACAGAAAAGTAACCAAGAGTATGAAAATCACTAAGTAAGGGCTGATGAGAACATTTTTTAAATTTTGATTCGTTGAACTTAAATTCTCTATTCCATCATTTGGGAACTGCAGAATGAGACAGAGGAGTAGGAATGAATAGATTGGAAGCTGCTTCAGATATATGCGATCTTTTACACTTTATCGAGCTTAAAAATTTCTGCTTCTCTCAAATTGTTTTTGCGTTTCGTTAAAACGTTCGAGTGGGAATCGCTGGCTTACCAAAATACAATATTCAACAAGTTGCCCATAAATATCATTTCAATTGAGTGCATTATACATTGCATTTGTTCGCCGTAAACGCAAAAAGGCAAGTGTTTTCAGATTTTCAGATTTTGGTTGAAGCGTTTCCATTATCTACGCTTAATATGTAATTTATTAAGTTTTCGCCGCAACGTATCTCCGCATGTATCTGTCAAAGTGAAACTTACATAAGATTGCATAACACAGAGACCCTTTACGTAAATGTGTAACGCGAATATTTGCAACATAAGTAATTTCTTTGTGCATTACATTAATGCCGAACGTATAAAGAGTCCTTTACACCTAAGTAGTAAATAAGTATGTGTGAAAATGTGCCTTAAACTAATATAAAAATTGCTGATGTGGAATTATAAAGAAAATTAAAAAAAAAAAAAAAAAAAAAAAAAAAAAAAAAAAAAAAAAAAAAAAAAAAAAAAAAAAAAAAAAACTTGAACGTTTACTATTTACGTTAACGTTACATCGTCGTCGTCGTCGTCGTCCCTTTAAGCAGACAAAAGGCATACTTCTTATGCAGTTCGCTTTTCCATTCGTATTTCTATATACATAGAACAGTCGCAACATTACACCCCGTGCAACGATTAGTTTTCGAAAATGGACTCACTTTGCTTAAGAAAAATAGATCCTTTCATTCATGAAGAATTTAATGATAGGTTGAGAAAATCTGTAAAATAATTTCAATAATAACTCGAAGCCTTTGACTTTCTGAGAGTTCATCTGGAAAATTTGTTAAGCAAAAGTGTTCGATAGGTTTACTTAACCCTGACATATGAAGTGTTCGCTCTTCTCGAGAGATCAACTCTCAACGCAAGGTATTTAAAAGTCGCTATATACCCGTTAAGTGCAACTTTCCCAATCATCCGACCATACGTAAGCACTTTGTAAGCGGTTTTATTTAAAAGTTTTTTAATTAAAAAGGAAGTGATAAATTGCGATTGCTTCAAAGCGAATCCTAACCATCCAGCTCGCATTCTTTTGCCGAAAATTTATATTTTTACCGGTATTTTTGAAATAATGCATGAAGCATGAAAAATGTAGCTTGGATTGAATAGGACGGACCGGTCTGCAATAACACTAAATATTGTCGCAAATTCTTTCATTTTTCTTCTACATGTGCATGCAGATGTGTAGAAGAAGAACTTAAACATAGATGCGATTAATTTACATGGATTGATCAAATTACATACATACAACATAGATTGAATTGTAAACATGAAAAATTTGAAAAACCGTAAGCATAAAAACACCACGAATCAGCTGATCACCAACCAGGATGAATACGGCCTTCCATTACAAAGTATGTTCAAGTGCTCATTAATCTTCACTTCGACTTCAAGTCAATCAAGCTATAGTTCAATTCTCATTGTACTGTCTTCAATATCTTCGAATACGGTCGTCGCTTGTTATATTAACCAAAGTATTTTCCATCATTTTCTACGACTTTTTCTCACCTATCTGGCAACATGACGATTGTGGGTCGAAAGAACGATATTGGTTTGGCAGCGATCGGCCCATTTTCGCACTTAGATCTGAAGAGTTGGTAATCGGAAGGCGCTATGTCTGGTGAGCGCGCGGGGTGCGGCAGAGCTTTCCATTCGAGCTGCCGTGACAACCGTTGCAACGTGTGGCCGAGTGTTGTTATGCAAGATGATGACTTTGCGTCTGTCAACTGCTATTGCTGGTCTTTTTGGGAGCAATACAGCGTTCAATTTGTTCATTTGACGTCGCTAGATATCGGCAGCACCAGTTTCATTCGGTTTTAGCTGCTCGTAATACACCACACCTTGCTGATCCTTCCATATGCACAGCAAAACCCTATGACCATGAATATTCTGATTTGGTGTCGATATGGTTGGCTCTCCTTGACTAACCCATGACTTTTCGCGCTTGGGATGGTCGCAATAGATCCACTTTTCGTCGCCAGTCATCATACGACATAGAAACCTCTCGCTTTTTTTGCTTGGAAAACAACAAAGGCAAATGAAAATAATGAATGCCGCAAACACAATTTTGAGCGTTTCACGATTAGCGTCTGTCTGCACCGAATAATTCAATTATATTAAATGAAAAATTGTTATTTTATTCAGAGAAATATCAAAATCATTAAATTTTACCGTTTGTTGATACTTCGCATTACTTTATCATTTTCAGCAATAGATGCCGCTGGCCAAAATAAATGCAAGCACTTATTACATTTCAAATGTCAAGTACCCGGACTTCATATATGCCATTCAGAAACTTATGAACAAACGACGCATTTAGCATGGCCCGTCTACTTTTAAGAATGACGAACTTTATAAGCGCTAACGCCTTCCTGTATGGTGTAAGGCGGATACGAGGATTCCAGGATAAACACCGCAAGTAAAACAGCAGAGACTGTTTTTGTATGGAGTCGAACTGTTTACGGTAAAGATCGTATTTTGGATTCCAGATAATCGAACAATATTCCAGCATAGGTCGCAGTAGCCGAGTAGTGCAAGCATCGCGAAATCCTTTGGGCCAAGCGCTTGAGTAAGCCCTATGCGCTTTGCGCCTTATTGACGATGAAGCGTTGAAGGATTGCTTTCTATTAAACACGATTCCGAGATCACGAACTGGACCTTTGTAATTGCAATCTTTGTAAAATAATAGATGCGGCAGAAGGGGAAATTGCAAAATGGGGGTAAGAAAATCGAAGTTCGATTTAATATCGATAGAATTTTCTCATATCTCTCGGGAACAATCGTTACCTAAGGCTCTCTAGAACTTTGTAATTTTTTGTAACTATAACAGAGCAGCGATAAAGCACGGAACGAAACACGTCACGTTAGCTTCTTTAGGCCTTCTTGAGACTACTGTCCCTCTCACTACTTTTCACCCGCTGTCTTCGATTGGACTTCTTCCAAAAAACTAGCAGATCACAGACAAACAATAAGGCTCCCGTAGTAATCCACGATGGCTTTGCAATGTAACGCTCGTACTTCTGATATTTATGCGCTGAAGTGACATGTGGGAAGCTATTGTAAATCATATATAAAAAGCAGTACGGATATGGACCTATGGAAGACGCTTTCTAACAATTATTTTAGAGGAATCTACGGAAGCAAGACGTAAGAGTCTAAAAAAAATGTAATGTCTTTAAGGCCACGGGAGAAAGCACCAGAAAAAGAGCTTTTATAGTAATTTTCACTAAATTTGGAACACGAAGCTGAAATTTCCGATACTTACATTTTGAAGTACTAATGCCGCAGTGCGAACAAAGCTTTTATAGACGAAATGTAATAAATTACGATGGCTTCGAGACTAATTCAAATATTTATTTACTTACACCTTATTATGTATAGCGTTCCCGGGAAGTTAATGGATTAATTCCCAATGGATTCGAGTTTCATGGAAAACGCAATTAGCGTTAAGTGCACCGAAAAACGATGACGAATAATTGCAATTTGGAAAGGTCGAGTTGCGCTGAAGCAGAAGACGAGAAGAGCGATAATTCGTAATGACTTTGAATGCCAAGCAAAAGGCTACAAATATTTTATTGTGAACGGAATAGATTCACTTGTTCGAAGCACGTTTTAATATGTTTTTTTTTAAAGTAGAGTAGCGATAATTTCCTTTGAAAGTAGTGTCAAGTATTCACATTACTTGTATAACGTGTTATATGTAAGCTATTTAGTGGAAATTAATTCGGATGTGAGCGAAGACTCATTACATATGATGTGTGGTGTAGAACAGAGACTTGCAAATATAAACATAAAAGTGCGATATTGACTTTCATAAAATCAATGTTTCCGCACACACAGAGAATACGTGAGTTGATCGTTATATGGACGCGTCAATAGTTCCTGCTTATGAAAGTGCATTGTGATTGAAATCTTAGATTAATGAGGAAAATTTTTAATAATTGTAGGGAAAGAAAACTTATAAGCACTCGAAGCATTTGTTTCGTTGTCTACGAATGATGTTTCGAAAAGGAGGAAGCAAACGAATAAAAGAAAAAGAAAAGAAAAAATAGTTAGTTATGTGCGTTCACGTCTTAATTTTATGTTTTGATGTTTTAACATTTTGATGAAAATGTTTATTAAAAAAGTTTTGAATAATCTAACTAATCTGCTCGGTTCCGTTTTGTTCTTCTTTGATGCTCTCAAGCATTGGTTTAATGAACAGATAATAAAAGCGGATGCACTGTTTGGTTATAACCATCCTTGTCAGAAAAGATATAAAAGTATTCGTTTACTGTTGTTGTTATCCTTGATGAGGAAAGTTTAAAGCGTTCACCCTTCAAATGTTTAACACACTGCGAAATTTTGTGTAATTCTATATTTACGCATAGATGCACATACAAACATTTATGTATCTCTCTCTCTCTCACTCTCTCTTTCTCTCTATATATATATGTATGCACCACACAAATAAACAAATGAACACATAAGGTCTTCCATGTAAACATAAAGGTAATATATTTACATATATATAAAAGTATATATATATATGTATATATATGTACGCGTACATCTATGTAAATATATGCATATATAGGAACGTGGACACACATCAACACAAATATGAGTTGTTTTAAAATGTTATGCACGTTTTTCTGTCTGAAGGACATATTGTTGCACTGAATAAGCATAAATTCTGTGTGCGCGCGTGTGTTTGTGTGTGCCTGTACTACATTGATTGTAACTGCAAAAAAATTCATCATAAAGAATTTATACATATTTGCAAAAAAAATTAACTTTCAGCTAAGGTCAAATACGTTGTAATCAATTTTACCTATTGCGTACTTTTATGTGCTCTTCAACTAACGCGTAAGCCGAGCGCTTGAAATCATCTAAACGTTGCTTTATAAACCGATTTCGATACTGGTTATTTATCCATGCTATGACCGTAATAAATAATTTTTGCAAATAAATCAAACGCGTTCTCTATACGAAAAAGAAATAATGGGATCAAGTGTAGCGTAACTGAAAGAACAATTATACTACCGTTGCACTCCAAAATAACGCTAGGTGTGTTTCATTGTTAAATAGCTGGAAGCATTCGAATCGTTCATATATGCTTTGAAAAGTATACACGCTTTTTTCTCGTTCATCTCCTTCATAGGTACAACTTAGAATAAAAGCTGCCGTCTGTTGCCTATTTGATGCATGCTCGTGCTTGAAAATAGGTAACATTGCTCTAAATTGATGAGTTGCATCTAACCGTTGATCCGGCTTTTAAGTGAACATTATCCTTATATATACCTTAATCTGCTCATTCTAGTAAGATTTATTTAAAGGACTACTATATACGACGATGAAAGGCATCTTGCAGTGGCGTTCATCGTCATGAGTTCACTTATCCCAGAAATCTTCTAAACCTATCGATTTTGAGATTAAGAAATTAAGATTGATTGGAGAAACTGCATTGAGTTTTGAAAAACTACCTTCATCGAAATAACTAAACATGTCGGGGCAACAACGAATGATGTTCAGGGCCCGTCACCTTTGGTAGTGAAGCGGAATCGATATCAGAAGAATTAAATGCTTGAGATGTTCTTACAGGCATCTGAGGTCATTCAGGAAAAGGGTATCCTTGAATACAGATGGGACTGTCCCTCCCTGGCGCTGAACATGCCATAAATTCTAACCTGACTTTTGTGAAATCATTTAATTCAGCCATAAGGGAGAGAGACAGAGAGATAATGAAAGATAGGTTGAGTTTTTATTTAAAAAACCATTAAACTGAAAATATATGTTTTTGAGAAGAGCGACACTTTTAATTGGAAATTGGAAAATTCTTATTGCGCTATTAAATTGTGATCGGTCAGGTGTTAATGACCAAGCTAGAAATAAATATTTTATCTACGGTTTGATGTTGAAAGAGTGCAATTGTGTTAGGTTAGGGATTTGTAATTAAGATATTTTTTTATTTAAAGAGAAAGCTGTCAATAAGTTAACCATCGACTTTAAATGTAAATTTAAAAAATATTTTCGCTTGAAACTTTTTGAACAACAAATTCATTCTTTCTTTAATCGGATGAAATTAATTTTATGTCACACAATCTGATCAGAAATTTGGGTTGCGTCTTGACCTGCCCAAGCAATGAAAAACAGACTAAACTCTTGCTTCGACTTCCAAAGCATTAAAAGTGATGAGAACCAAGCACTTCGCCGATTTCAAGTCGGTGAAACGATAACGAGGGCTCACTCTTTTTTAGCCAAAAAAAAGGATATCATTTTTATCAATTCAAGGCTCAACACAACGCTAGACCCTGGAGTTGTATTTCATAAAGGACATGGACGAGCGGTGTACAGAAACCAATTTTGCTAGAATAGCAATCCATCCCCAGTGACGTAATGACGCAATCGTAAGTTGAAATGAAGCATAATTGAATCGAATTTAGGTTTTCTCAAGCTGATGAAAGTAATTCGTTAGCGTTACACTGTCTTTCCGTACACACATGTTGTACGCTGTTTGTAATGTATATGAATGCGTTGTAAGATCGCATGGATAGAATAAAAGTTTATCGCTTTAGCGTTTGTCTATTCCTATAAGATACAAATTTATACCAAGTTCTTAAGTATAGATCGGTCAGGATCTTCTTCTGGTAGATGAAAAGTTCGATGACATTACAATATCATGCTCCATAGTTAGGAATTTCCATTCTGCATACATTTATCGTCAGGATTACAAAAAGATCGCTCTGGTTGCAATGGAAATCCGCGCTTAGATAAACTCTTAAAGACTCGATCCTAAATGTTCTAAACTCAAACCCGTGACTAAAAACTCTCTAATTACCCTTTCAATCGCAGTTAAGAGCATTTATCTCTATCCCTCTGCCTTTGCGTGTACGAGCAGGTCAATTGTTAGGGAGAATGAAGTTCGAGCGGTGCAGCCGCAGCCTGGAAGGTGTACACATCCGATCGCTGAGTGTTATACCTTGACGCGATGGAACATTTCTCATATAGTCGGCGTCGGCCACACGTTCATCAACTGCATTCATTAGCTTCAATTTACCTTCTTTGCAGCATAATTTTACTCGCATCACGCAGTCGTTGAATTTTGCTTAATGCATTCCCTAAAGAATGTAAAACATTTGATTGCAAATTAATCAAATCGTTCCGAACGAAGCGAATATAAAAAAATCAAATAAAAGTTATTGCAAGTGCAGAGCGTATGTGTCGATGTAGCGATGTACCATAACATGTGCGGTTATCTATAGAAATTTTGACCTCGTTTCGAACAAAACACTTAGGAAGATATACGATTTGGGTGAAAACCAAAATTTGCAAAATTTTTCTTCTGATCCTTTATGCAGAAACAATACCAATAGGAAATAAACCATATATAATAATAGTCGTTTCACGCACACTTCAAAGCATGATTAATGACTTACTGCCGCCGTTTAAACAAAACAAAATATTACAAAGCGTAAAAGTTTGTATTTTAAACCAATGATTTCGATGAAGGACTGACTGACTACAAGTTAAACTGTTGGGTTTCAGTTGAGATTTGTTTTTAACCGACTTTTAACTTTCATCCGAAACATTGAACGACCCATTAACGTAATGGTTACGAGAAGTCGTTTACCAGTCATCCTTAGATGGCCCAAGACATAAAGGCTCGAAATCCGTTCATTTTTCGCAAAATAATGTTGACCTTAAATACGAAATTCGTTTGCGTATAAAGGCTAAGCGCATAAAGCACACATAAACGGACTGTGTACGTATCTAAAGCGATGTAAAGAAGGTAGCGTCTATAAATAGATGCCAATAGCTTCCTTCTGTTTTGATTACGTGATAGAAAAAAAAAAAAAAAAAAAAAGCATAAAGAATAAGGAAAGACTAACATATAAACAGCTGTTAGCTGATGTTATAGCTGATGCTGACAGTCGTGCGTCTGCTCAATGAGAGCTGAATATGCAGCGAGAGCAGAAACGTCTAAGATTCTTTAGCCAGCGTAAGGATAAATTTTCGACTACTTTGCTGGTCAGTGAAATGCTGCACGGTTATCAAGCAAAATGCTTGATAACACAACCAACTACGAACCATCAAAAAACAGTTGCGAACACAGCCTGCATGGGTACGGTCGTCAAAATGTCTACAAAAAGAAAAATGTTTTTATCGGTTATTAAGAGATAAAAAAACATATGTAATAATAGTAATAAAAACAAAAGAGATTACATATATATGTATGTATATATACAATAATATTTAAATAAAAATGAAGCAAGAAAAACAAACAAAAAAATCATAAAAAAAAAAAAATTGAATTTGAAAAGAAAGGAAACGAAGCCAAAAATTTGTGCAAACATTTGTAGGAAAATATTTAAAAAAATCTCAGATTTTCTAAGGCAAAGACAAACATATTAGAGATATATATGCGTATAATTAATTAAAAAAGATTCACAAATCGTCGGTGCAAAGTATAAGAAGAATGTATTGAAAGTAAAAACATTGTTTTGATTTACAAGCATAAGAGAATTAAAATTCTTTGCATTCATTGACAGGTTAGTAAGAACTTTTCTTTGTTCTATAAATTTATAATTTTTTTTTTTATTTTTTTTATTTGTTTAATTCTAAGACAAGAACTAAGAGAATTTGAAGAAATTAACGGCAAAAAAAAGCAACAATTAACTCTTTGTCCTATTCATTTACGACATATCCAAGTTCTGCTACAGAAACCGTGAAGTAGATATGTATTTAGACAGATGAGTTTCAAGCCTTGTCTGATGATTAATCTGTCACTATCTACTTTCAAAGCTCCCGGGATCACCAAAAAAGAAAGAAACGGGAAAAAGAGAAAACTTTTAACCTTACGGACCTTATTTATACACTTCTAGTGAATTTTCGTAGACTAAGCTTAGAAAGAGAATCCAATATCTTTCCGAGTACTCTCTGCAAATTTGTCTAGGAAATGAACTCTACTTTTTTTGTTTCTTTTCTATGAAAAATTAAACTCATTTTGTACGTTTTGCAATTTAATTTGAAGAGATATTTGTAAAAGTGAAACAACGAGGAAAAATGGTTCCTAATGGACCATACAATGACCTGCCGTAAATATTTAAGCTCTGCCTGAAGTGAAACTTAACACTCACTTACTTCAAATGCAAACTTCTCGCAGCAAACTAAGACTCTCTAGCTTTTCTCCTACTCCCTACTTTCTTTTCGATTCCAAACTGAAATAAAGTTGAAATAAGAAAAAGCCATTGTATTTAGCCATGAAGTATCGAATGGCAGAAGTATGGAAATGGAAAGCACGTTCTTTTAAGATCTTTTCAGATTGTATGTTAGATCGCTTCTGCTTCAACATTACTGAGAAAGCAACTAAGAAATCTATTTAGGTCTTAAAGAAAGTCTCAGCAATTGCAAGGTTTGTCTAAGTTGGCACACGGGTACGTTTTCCGCACAGAATTAGCGGCTGGACAGCAGTACCTACAAATTTAGTTTGCTTTGCTATTATTATTATTATTAAATATCACTATTAGACTTATTTGTGTATTGTAGTAATTTATCTATTGGATCAACGGCCATCGCATAAGCCGACATGTATTTGTAGGACAATTTCAAGTTTCCACGTCAGTTTTCGCCATACTGAGGATACAAATACTATGTGTGTAATAGAATGTAATGGTAAAAAATTACGATTGCATTCTCCTCAATTTAATACAATTTTTGTAAATCATGAGAGCAGGCGGACACTCATTTTGAATCGATTAACAAAGTACGCAAAAGGAAAAGCAAAATTGCTGCCATGAAGTCAGTCATTCGTGCGTACCTCACATTTAGGTCTTTGCAAAAAGATGGGCTTCGTTCGCGTTCTCGCTAAAGTAATTGATAGTTAGGCGGTATTGAGTAAATCGCAAAAATTATTAAAATAACTAAGTAAACATAAAACGGACAAACTTTAATAACAAATAAAAAATATGCTTTACGTTACTTATACATAACGTAAGAACAATTTTTGTGCTACTGCTTACCATAGAGTGTGGGTTTGCCTTCGAAAAAACTGCAATGCAAAGTGTTTTATAAGAAACTTAGGAGCATTGCTGGAACTTCAGTTTCCTGATGTGCTAAAGCACGTTGAACACTGACACTTTATAAAAAATAGAATCGACAGATTTTAACGCTGATGTGAAGCACAGCAATTAAAGTAGGTTGTTAGCTCCCTTTAAAACACAGCATATAGTTGGGGTAGCCTTACATCTCGGAAGTATTCTCCCTTCTCGAAAAACTCGACTTTCCTGCCTTTCAATGACTCCACTGTAACTGTGCAGTTTTCGACTTTGAGTGGTTATCTTTTTGGTTCGTTTTTTTTTTCAATTCGCCTTAAATCACAACTTAGCAAAGACATTAACGCCAAAAACTATGGGCTAACTAGGTAGGCTTTTTGCGCTTCGGTTGCATATTTTACCTAAATATCTCCTTGTTTCTATTATATGACCAATCACTTAGGGATGGCCAGCCATGCGTTGAATACGGGATCGATCGAGGATTAGGGGACGGCCCATTTCTCCCTCTGTTCTGCCTATGCAATGTCCCCTGGCCCCAAACACTCGGCATCTATCTAAGCGTACACTTCTGTTCGTCTGTTCATATGTCCGTGTGTGATCCGCGGTAAACATTGTCTCGTTTGCAAATATGAAACAATCGCCTTCGAACTTGGCCCAAGCCATGAAAAAGGCGTATAAAAGACCGGAGTTCATTCATGCGTTCATTTTTATTGTTGTTTGGTTTGAAGATATCTGTTGGCGAAGCCTAGTAAACACGTTCAGAAGCTTCTAGTGATGTTACTCTCTCATATTGCAATTGTCGGGTTTTGTTCCAACGGTTCAAAAATTAGGGATTTTGATGACAATGACAAAAGACGACCAGAAGGGATGACCAAAAAAGTTCAAGGACCATGAGTTGCAAGACTTATCAGCCGAAAACCCGCTCCAACCCGCTCCGAAGAACTTTCGAACAGCTGAGCAGATGACGAATCAACTATTTCTGAAGGTTTACATGTGACGCGAGAGGTCCAAAAGGATGGAAAACGACTACCTAGTAAATTAAAATGAACTGACACTTCGAACCGTTTCAACATGACACTTGTATGGCTTGTCACGCAAAAAAAAAGGATTCTTAGAGGCGCGTTGTGATTGGCGATGAAAAGTGGATCCACTGTGACAATCCCAAGCGCAAAAAATCATGGATTAGTCATGGAGCACCACCATATCGAACCAAATCGATATTGAAGCAGAATATTCTTTGCCATTAATGTATACTGCACCGACTCTTCTTCATAGACGCCTTTTCCAAGCGAAAAACTGGCCAACATTTTTGCAAGCATCCAATATAATATCAGTTTTGCCTTTCCCAGAAATACCTATCAAAAACCTCATACGAAACATTCAATAAATATACCGTTCACATTGACGGTATCAATTGGCCTATGTAACTCTGTTCATCTGGCCCTTTCGGTTCTCAAATATTCCGAAATTTAGATAATTCGCGAATTTCTTATTAAACTGGAGACCATTTAACATTTGCACAGTGTTCTGTGTATGTATGTGTTTTTGATTATGGGGAACAAATATTTGGCCAGAATTAGCTCACTTTTGATCTTCACGTAGGGATTTGAGATCATTTTCGACGTTTCATACGTTGGAACAAGCTTTTAATACCTTATTCCGCGAATATTGTGTGATAAAAACAGTGCAAGATGTACGGGATAAGTTAGGTAAGGCATTGGCCAATATTTTTCACAGTCTCATTGAGAGCAAGTGATACTAAATTTTTACGATCTTGTGTTTTGAAAAATATTTAAAAATTTATACGTTAATGGTAAAAATTTGTCCATTAAATATATAAGAGTAGAATAGGGGGCATGGGCAATTAGTGAGCCTGTGCCACTTTGTGACTGTGTGTGTGTATGTGTATGTCATTCTAATTGAAAATTATAGATAAAGGATGAGCCAAATCGTTTGCAGCAATCATAAGGAGGGTTCAGAGATCCCATAAAATATATATACATTCTTGATCATCATCAAGCTCTAAATCGATTTAAACTAAGATGTCCATCCGTCAGTCTCTCGACCTGTCTGTCTGCCCTAGTAATGGCCGTGGTAAATATTCACCTGATCGCAAAAGTGAAGCTATCCCGCTTCAAATTTGGCGGACACATTGGAAGTTCCTTCCCCCAGGTTAGTATTTCAAAATGGCCCAAATTGATCAAAGAAAAAAATCGCGAAATGAACTTTAGCTCATCACCAAAAGAGCAACAAATATTTAAATGTTCTCGAGTGGAAAAGGTTCGAATTTGCGTGAAATTGATGGATGACTTTTTGTGTATTATTATCAAAACAAGTGTATAAGTGCGCTACGCGAACTCGAGTCGTTACATTAAGCGCAATAGTCCATTGGCCATAGTCCACTATAATAACTTTAGCTACTTGCACAATAGCGTGACAGGATCATTTTCGTTTGGACCTAAAAACATAGGTCCACACATATAACTTGGCGGCTTGAAATCATTTACTTGAAAATAATTTCTTGGCCCAGGTAGCACTTGAGTGATAGGTCAACTTGACTTATTATTCCGTTCGCAATTCAAAACAATGAAAACTCGTAGAGAAATCCAATCATTTACAGCACTTGGTTTACATTTGTACGATTTGTTCATTTGTAATATCTATTGTTAAACAAAATCCAACAAAAAAAAAAAAAAATAAATAAAACGAATGAATGAGCGAACATATAAAGTTACTTCACAAAGCTGTGCATCAATGTTTTTTATTGTCAACGGTTTACATTGTCGCTTCTTATTCAAGCGATTTGCTGGCACAACAATCATCTTTGTAATAACAAGCAAGCAGATAAGTAGTCGGATAATTTTACGTTAATTTAAAATACAAAAAAATTAAGTGTTTGCGAAATTTCGAAGGATGTTGTTAATGACCCTTCTGCTTCTCTTTCCACTGCAATGTCTTGAGTTTGTAGCTGAAATTCGTGAAGCAACGCAAGTTTTCAATTTATTTCATCTTCTATCTCCCAACAGTTCAGTTTGTATGAAACTTCATTGCGACGATTTCGCCCAACTAGAAGATGTTTTTCGTTCTTTTCCGTCCGTCAGTCCTGAAGTCAATTAATACAAGATTTTAATTTACAAAACGACTACCACTCAAATCCGTACACATACACATATTTATATAATTACCTTAAGACTTTTCGTAGATTTATCATTGCCCTTCTACCGCAATGATCTTCTTCTACTGAAATTCCTAATTAACGAAAAATGAATAAAAAAACGTATTGGCCCACACCACAAGCCCATATGCAAAGAAATTGCTGTTCTTGTTCTACGGCTCATAAAAGATTTTACCGCAACGTTTAGTAAAAGTATATGCGATAGTCAAACAGCAACTTTGTCATAAACAGCCTTGAGGGTCTGACAGACAAGGCTTGCACTGTACCTTATTTCAGAAATTTCAACTTGTTGCCTGTCTATCATTTTAATAAGCGTAAAGCGTCAAGTTTGTGTAAGATTTTGGCTTTTTGATGTACATTGACGATCGCGACCATTTTCGTATCCACTTAAATATGGATATTAAAAGTTTGTAACAAGATCGGCTACAATGACTAAGTCATTGCAAAAACAGTATGAAACATTATATCGGAATGTTAGTTTTTCTAGTGGAAATATGTTTAAAGACCATAAAGTATAGAGGAAGCTTGCTCTAGATGAAATATATATGAAATATATATATATATACATATATATATATATATATATATATATTCGTTTTATATGCTTAAACGTTGAAATGTGAAAAAAGGTGCATTTTACTTACATGATAGTTAAAAGAGAATGACAGTAATTGTCGTTTCTTGCTTGAACGTGTAACACAAAGAAAGAGTTTATTTTAGTGTTTTCTCTTCTTCTTGTTTTTCTGATTATACGTTGCTCATACAATGTGTTGCTTGTAATAAAGTTATATCTCCAGCAATTTCGGTTTAGAGAGAAAATAAAATGTCGTTACACGGAAATCGTTTTCATAAGAGAAAAGCTTACATGAAGAAGAATATACTAAAAAATAAAAATATTTATAAGACATTGTATGAGAAGTTGATAAGCATAACTACAACTAAATGACTCAAATTGAATATAAATTGAAAAATTAACATAAATAATTTCAAGTTTTCCTACAAAGCTCTCACTAAACTAAGTGCAAACAATTTCAACAATTGATTTAATATCGATGTGGAAAGGACCCACAACATATACCTTATAGAGCCCTTCCCTTTCGGTACAACAAAGATTCAAAGATTCTTGTTAATAGCGATAATGGAACAGTTTTTTTCCAATCATTTTAATTGTTTGGATTCGCCAAAAAAAAAAAACCAGCAACATCTGCGTTTCATAAGAGGAGCTGCGGTTGTATTCGCTACCAATTATAGTTCGTTTTTTATTTACCACAACTCATGGGCGAGTCTTCAAAGTTCCCATAGCTACGCACTGCATTCACAATTATATCGAATATCATTTTGATGCAAGACCTTCATTCTATTGTTCGAAATTGTGTCGATTATTGGGAAAAAGGTGGTCACTTGTGCATAAATGCATTTTCATTACAATTTTGTTCACCCTTCCCCTTCCTTCTTTTATTTTCTTGCCCTTTCATTTTAAAAAATATATGTAAAAAAACACATTCGAACCATTACGTCTTCTAGCAGAGAAATATGATTTATTGAATATATAAGGTTTCGTTTATGCGTCCACGCGCACAATTCGAGGCCAAAGATATTATGCAATGAATGAATGATTTCTCATGAAATTCGACAATTGCTTGTTTGATCACGCCACCGATTCCACGAAAGGGAAAATTGCGTCGACTATTAGAGATTTATGTAAAACATTTTAATAATAGGGTGGAAATATTTCTGGAATTAATCGGCAGCACCATTGTACACTTTGAAGAAAATCAATTTTCTTTTTTTTTTTAATGCATGCTTTGAGTCCTTTAGAATATATGGGGATAAAGAAGCATTTCGCTCTTTCAAGACTGCGTACATCAAATAAATATCTAGTGGGGAGTTATAATCTAATTGCCATCATTTCTTTTCCACTAACTAATAAATGCCGTCGGCAGAAGCTTATGTTCGTTTTAATAATTCATGCATTTCCGTTTATCGAAAGGGCTTTTAAATGGATATTTTCCTCTTTTCTCTTTGTTTGTGTTGCATATTTAATGTCACTATATATGCACCCGAAATGATAATAAGTAAATGTTATATCAAGATGCGGCAAATAGCAGAGGGTTTTGTCACCCTGCCGGGACAATAACACAACTAACACAGCCACATAGACTAAGAAACAAAAATGAATTAGATATCAAGTATATGCTGATGTCTTTTTGATCAGAAGAGAAATTTCCAAGGGATCGACTACTAAGTAACTACTCAGTCTCATTACATATTTTGGGGAAATGCGTTGAAATTGATTTTTAACAAATGAAAACGAACGAAGGGACTTTCGCGCTACTACTCAAAGTCTTAGGTTGAATTTTTTTGAAGTATTTCCATATCAGATTTACTGGCTACTCCCCACAGTTATATGCTATTTATTGGTCCAAATAGTTTGCAGAATACTTTTCAATAAAATGCATTTATTTCTTAAGTTGAAGCTAAGTTTCAGGCCGAATTAGACAGTAGACGCTTCTGGTTGTTAAGTCAAGTCAACATGTAAGCTAAGATATTTTACACACTTGTTGATAGGAATTTTAGTGACATTCACCAGTAGGGAAGGACATAATTGGATATGAGACAAAGGGCGATTCGAAGAGGGTAAGCGCTTCTGCCAAGAAATTAGAATGCCTCGTTTGGAGAAGTCGTTATACGAACAGTTGTAGCTGTATTTAACTTGAATATGATGTCTTTTCGTTTCTTTTCTTCTATCCTCCCGTCCTAAAAAAAATAGTATGTCATATATAACTTTTTTTAGTCCGTTACTTTGACGTTATCTTCTAAAATGAGTTTTGAATGAATACCACATTTCAAATTCTTTCAAGTCATTTTGTATCTTAATGCATTTCGTTAGTTTCTTATTATCCGCAGTTTCGTCTTCTGTTGCTTTCAAAGTCGCGTGATTTGTGCAGCAAGTCTTAAAACGCAGCACTTTCATTAAATGTGTGCTTGACAGTGTCTCGCGTCTGCTATTGCGAATCAACGGCTATCGCGATGTACTTGAGGGCATATACTCTGGGCATTTGAAAAGTTATGTTGGACAGGAATTACTGCACAAACATTGATTAGATACATATTCAGATGAAGCTGTGCGCCGCGAAATTTTACAAAGGACTTTCACTACAATACAACTCGCTTGTGTTTTTTTCCGCACTTGTTACGTCATATATTTCGCTGATCTTGAAAATTATTTTCTTAAAAGAACAGTAAAAGCTTCAACTTTTATTTAATGCATAATATTCCATACGGTTGATGGCGAGAGAACGTAACTGTGCACATTAGTTGTTGGAATTTGGTTATGGCTCGCTAAGCTTTTTGTTAATTGTGTGCGTAGCAATTAACTAATCGAAAATGTTTCAATTGCTTCTAATAGATATTTGAAACCGACATCTGCCGTAATATGTAAAATACATTCAATTGTTCTCTTATCACATTTCCTTGTTTCAGTTTATGAAGCACTTTCAGCATTCTTAGGTGTGGTTAACATTTGTCTTATTAATGTTGAGCTTAATAAAAGACAATATGTATGTGATTCCAGGCAAGCGGAATTCATTACAAACATTCCAACAATTCATTCCAACTAATTATGTTTGTTACCTTTTTCTACCGATAAAACAGATCTGTTTTCATGGAATTGAATTCACTTCAACACTTAAAAGAGAAAATCTTCCTTCCTCCAGTAGGTTCTATCACACATTAGTTCTTACTCTACGTACGATTAATTTCTATATTAATATGGGTGCTTGCATGTATTTTGATCAGCGACATTTATATAAAATAATAAAGTGATAAAGTGAAGCGAAGTACCAATGTACACAACGGTTAAATTCGATGATTCTGACCTTTCTCTCGATAGCTCAACAAGTTTCCCATCCAAGTAACGCTTGTTGTTTGATTTGAAGAAATCTGCTCCGAGTTGTGAAAAGGGTCCTTGGTTAGTCTAGGAGTACCGTACACAGTGATAATAAAGCGAAATATTCATGGCCGTGACGTTTGCCTATTCATAGGGTGGGACGAGCAACGTGCGGTATATTACGGACTCCTAAAACCGAATGAAAGTGTTACTGCAGATGTCTGCCGACGTCGATCGAACAAATTAGACGATATTTTGTAATAGCGACTACCAGACGCAAAGTCATTCTCTTGCACGATAACGCCGCCGTCGACCACACGTTCCAAAAATTGACAAGGGTCGTTGTAGTTTATGAGTAATGAACGAAAAACCAATTTTTGATTCCTTTTGAAAAGCAGAGATGCTCTCACCTTACGTAGTACTGTAGCGAATTTTCAATTGCAGCCTGCGTGCAAGAACTTGCAATGTTTGTGCCAAATTTCAAGCCGATGGCTTCATTTTTGCGGCGAGGAGAATGCCTACAACAGACATTACTTAGTGGGACAGACAGACGGACGGACAACCGGACAGACGGTAATACTTAAATCGATTCAGAATTTGATGCTAATCAAGAATATGTGTACATCGTGGAGTCTCTTAAGCCTCCTGCAAAGCTCTGGGCAATGCAAACGTTCTCCTCGGCTTTTGGTTATGGATATGATTGCAATTTTGTGTGTTTGACGCTGCAACATATAATGTCCTATATATTCCGTAACAGTTTGCATCGTTTTTCTGACGAAGCCTACAAAACTTGGTCATCGGTAGACTGAGTTGTGCTTGTGACTATAGGAATTTCGATAACACGAGGTATACGATGCGACAGGTCTAAGTCGATGTTAAGTTTTGTGCTGATCATAAATATAATATAGAAGATGGCATAAGTTATAGTATTCATCTGCCCCCACTACTTGTTTTGACCAGTCGTAGATGCCCACATCCTCAAGCCAATTAGGACCGTGAAAATTGAGTAACGAGAATGATCTTTGAATTTAATGCTTAGATGTCGTTCGGGATTTAAGAGAGTTCGCCTGAAAGGCGCATTTGTTATATTTACGTTAATTCGTAGGATTTGAAGTGTGAGCGATGTACTGTTGCGTTAAATTCTATTCGCTGCCGTATCTCTTCTTGTCGTTTGGTGGGTGATCCACACGCGAAATAATTCATGAATTCGGTGCTTACCTCTTAGTCAGACAGACGTCTTACCCTACCTATGCATTTACCCATTTATTTATTTATTTATTTTATTTTTGCCTACCATACGCTCGGCAAGATAAAGTGCTGCATAAAAGTTTTATGCGAATAAAATATTTATTGCGAACGCAGAAACACTTTAACATGATTTGTCAATTTGGTTAAATGAAAATTGAACAATCATCAGATAGTAAGTTACAGCAGAGCAACAAAACATATCAATAATAGATGTAATTTTTTGCATCGACAGATGACTGAATGTGTTGTTTAATTAAATAAACAAAACAGAAGAGGAATGAAAAGAGTGTCCCTCAAATCTTTCGTAATTTTTATTAAATTTTATTAAGGAACAAAACTTTTAACACTCGCCGCAGTTGGTTTATCCACTTAGTACAGTTTCATAATTGGCTGAAACTTTTCTTAGTGCTGTGAACAAGAAACATAATAACAACCTGATAACTAATACGAAGAATACGATAAATAACAAAAGTTGCTTTCGCAAACTTCTATGAACTTCATATAGATAGGTCATGACAATATTGTCATTGGGTCTGCATTAAGCGCAAGCATGTATCCAGAAACATCAGCAAGTACTCTCTGTCTTAATAGTCTTGTGATGATTAGCCTTCTCTTTCAACATCAACGGCCATTATCATCATTGACATGAAATCGCAAAAATTCATCTTAAGACATACACAAGTTTCTCTCCTATTATAACATACAAGCAAGTGAGCAAGTAGTTAGTTACGGGAGCACTTATATTTATATATATAATGTTGTATAGTACAAGTGTCGCGTACAAGGATATTAAATTAATCTGGATGCTGATTTCAGGTCGATAAACTAAAAAAGTCAATTGTTGTTGAGTCGTTATGCAATTTTTCTTTCAGCACTTGTTTCCTTCGTCCCTTCTGTTTCCCCCTGTCTATTAGGAATTTTTACTGTCATTTTAGTTGTTATTATTATTATTGTTATTATTATCGCTCGGATTCTCGTAGCTGTCCTGTGGATGTTGTTATGGCTTTTTTCCGATTCCGAGTGTACAAACGCTTCACTTATACTCTCGTCCATCGTGTATAGTTGTGTTTATATATATGTATAACAACACTGTTACATACTATGCACAAATGCATTTGTACGTAAATAAAAAAATTCTTCACCGTTTAAAATAATGCAGGTATGAAGGTTTGTGTATAGTAAGCCATAAACCGTCAACGACTTTAATGGACTCGCTAACGCAATATCAGAGAAGTGAATCTCTGCTGTTATGTTAGAAGCTGCACAATAAGGAAAATCCAGCGGATTAACTATGCTTGACTTAAAACGACGCCAAGATTAAAATTTCAACGTTGAACGTAGGAAAGCTCAATTTTCACGAATCGTGTACTAAAGGCAGCAACATGTGCCCATTAATTCAAGTTAACTTGTAGTCTTTCCCCTACATAAGTTGAAGGAAAGATTTTAAGATGACAAAATCATTTCCTCATTATCGGCAGACTCTTCAGCAAAAGGACTTTCGAGTATCATCTGTTGGCAACTGAAAGAAGTTTGATTGGGATGCACTTCCCTCGTGTTGCTTCTTAAAAAATAAGAGAAGAGAGATTTCTGTTTCGCTTAGTAGCATTTCAAGTAAATTTAAAGTTGACAAAGCACTCCCTCCTTACTTAAATAGAGGCCTTTGATATTTTCGAAACTAACCCAATTACATTTCTGTAATTACAGCATCTTTCCGCTTCATAACCTTTTCGTAATAGGATATGCTTCAAAATATCTTAACCCTTTACGGGAGATCACAATTCTTTTTTATTATCGCGCTCAATATTACTTGGATTACTTATTAGAAGAAATGGTGAATAAATTTGAAGAAAGGCTCCCATTCCCGTTTTTACACCCGTCACAGAAGGATAAGGACTCTATTCATGTTGTCAAAACGTCTGCAACTCCCAGAAGGAAGCATCAGAGACCCCACAAAAAATATATATCCTTGATCGGGTGTGCGTCTGTCCGTCTGTATAATGTTTTTTATAAACATTCTTCTGGCCGCAAAGATGCAGCTATCGCCTTTAAATTTGGCAAGAACATTAAAAGTTTTTGCACGCAGGTTGGTGTTGAAAATAGGCCAAGTTGGTCGTCGGACACACCCGCAGTACCACATAAACTGAGAACACCTCTGTTTTTCAAAAGGAACAAAATATCCGTTTTTTGCTCATTACTCTCTTAAACTATAGCAGATAAATCTGCAAAGTTTTGAACGCATATTCCATAAGCTATGCTGCACCTGTACAAAAATGGATATAACTGACCACGCCTACTCAATATTATAGTGTTTCAAAATTTAATATTTTTCCCATTTATAAGACGCAGAAACAAGGTACAAAACCCTCATAAAGTTCACAATTTCAACTGTGGAATGCATGAAAACATGTCCATCTGTTCGTCTGCCCATCTGTCTGTGTATTAACGATTCTACCGTTAGCGAAAATGAAGATATCATCTACAAATTTGCAAAAAAGTTTGAAAGTGACTTGAACTTTAACAAGGACACGCCTGCAACGCCCACACGTCTATGCGACAAAAGCTTTTGAATTTTGAAAATAGAAAAAAATCAGCCACGCCCATTCCATATTGTAGAGCGTGAAAATTGAATTCTTTTAAATTTTTTGTCCCTCTTAACATAACGGTGATGGGTATAAAAGATTCGGTCACGATCGAATATATATTTCTTGCTTGTTAAATTTAACACTGAACATTGATCATGCATGGCTCACTATTCGAGCAAAAGTGAATAATATTTAAACATTCTTTCAGCTCCTATTACAAACCTCACATTTACATGTATTTCCCTTACCCATTGTAAATATAGATTGCATTCGTTGATTCATTCATTCCTTTGTTCACTCATTCACTTTTTATTATTGTGATGTTGTTGCAAAAAAAAAAAATAAAAAAAAAATAAAAAGAAAATAACAGCACATTTTCCCAATTTAATAATTAATTTCATATCTGCAATTAAAAAGTTTCAAGTTCATCAGCATTGCCACAGAGCCAAAAATTGAAAAAGAAAAAAAAAAAACGAAAAAAGAGAACGCAAAAATCACATTAACATAATCACTTGAGTATATTTTAAGCTCAAGGCACATTTATGTCGACACAACAGCAAGCGCATTTGTGCTGTTCGTGTGTGGCATGCATATGCACATGGAGGAGTAGATGAAATTGTTTTCTCATTTCTTCCTCGTTACTTTCAACCATAAGTGCTTGTGTAAGCAGTTTTTATACCCATCAACGAAGGCTGGCTGCATATTCATTTCTTCTAAATGCTTGCAGCATCCAGAAGGGAGCCGCAAAGACCCTGTTCTGTGTCTTTATCATCGTCAAGTTCCGAATCGATCTAGGCATGTCTGTCCGTCCATCCGATGCGCGTCTACTTATTGTGAGCGTGCTTGTTCACGCAATAACGCACAAATTGAAATATTGACTTAATATTTGAGAGAACGATTGAACGATTCTTGCATGCAAATCGGTATTGAAAATAGGTCGAATCGGCCACACCTATAGCACCGGACACCGCTATACCACTAGCATGACTTTGAGTGAAAATAGTGTGGAATTTTTGTGGTGTGCTAGTGCCAAGAGGAGTGAGTAACTGCAGTAGGCGAAACGATGTAGGGTATTAAGTGGCAGGGCTTGCTCGACTATGAAGTTCTCACTTGTTTTGTTTTTATTTTTCCTTTTTTCTTTGCAAACACATGCGGTTTTTGTTTAAAATTTTCTATTTTCCACATATTTGAGACATTCTTACGGTAGTTGTACAATTATTTCCGTTTCCGTTGGTTCTGTTCACACCACCTGACGCCTGTGCTTGCGTGGAGAATATTTTTGGCTGTGATTTTGTACATTTTTTTTTCTGTTGAGTACATACACACCTTAAGGAACACAACGAAATGGTTTTACCTTTTTCTTCTTTTATATTATTGTCGTTGTTTTTAATGTGTTGTTTGCTTTTGTCTCCACATATAACAAACGCATGCATGTGCACTTTGCCAACTTCAGGTTTAAAGGGTAATTATATGAACATGCAAAATACCTGCACAACTTACAGCAACCTTCAGATCATGTACTAACGTGTAAATAATAGTTTGCTATATAAAATTTCATAAAAAATTTAAATTAAAAGAAATGAATAGGAAAATAAGTTATATTCGGTTCTGGTCGAATTTTTTAACCTTCCAGAAATTTCATCTTAAGAAAAAACGAAAAAAATCGACAAATATGAAATTTTTATACCCGAAAATACTGGGCGGGGAGTGAACGATTTTTTATACATTTTTTTTATAAATACTGTAGGACCATCCGTCCGTAGCATATACGGACGTTGTGTCTCGTATAGGAAACCAATTTTTTCTTTTTTTCATATTTAATAGCAAAAGTTTTCCCAGTTTATGTGGGCGTTTCCATTAACAGATTGGATCCATGTTTAATACCAATCTGCCTGTAAGAAGTTAAAAATTTTTTTGCCAAATTTGGAGTCGACGCCTTACATCTTGCGACCGGGAGTGGGTATTTGGAAGGACGGATACGCCTAAATCGATTCAGAATTTGATAACGATCGAGAATATGTATACATTATAGAATGTTTGGAGCTTCCTTTCAGGTCTGGCAACCGTTTTCCCAACATCATTACACCTCCAATCTGCGCGGGTGGGTAGAAAAATTAATGTAAAGCTAGAAAAAAAAAAAATTAAATCGGCTTTTAGTCTACACACTACAGTACATATTGAATATTTGAGGGCAAAAAGAAGAGCTTTGTTCGCGACGAGGCGAAAAGGCACATTTCTGACCATGGTTAACTCCAAGTTCTTTCTATATTTGAGGAAGAATGATATGCTTCGACAGTGGCATGAGTCGTCATTCGGCACAAACTAAGAATTTACTTATCTTTTGTTGCTTCCGAAAGCTCTAAAAGAGTGTAAGCTAAATTTTTTTCCAAATTCACTTATCCTTAGAATTTCATTCAAGTAAATAATAGGTTTCTATGGGATGCCATTGCCTTTTAACCAGCGCTCGATATGTTTTAGCTCCAATACATGTAGCACGCGATTCCACATCTTCATGTTGCTATGCAGAAACTATTCAGATCGTGTGCGACTAGAGAGAATTCGTAAAGAACCCATCCTTTCAATGTTATATGGTTGCGAGATTATAGTGAAATGATCACAAAGTTCTTAGGATCACAAAGTTCTCAATAGGATTTTATTTCATTAATTTTCCAGCTCCAGGAAGTCTGCAGCCGAGGTTTTCTCGGTATCGGAATTTCTTTCGATTTACATTAATTTAGATTAAGGCTTGTTGTCCCTATCCTTGTACTTTAGCTTAATGTTATTCTTGCTTTCGTAAATGTTTTAAAGCAAAAAGTACTCTCCGCTTTCCCATTAAGACTTTGAAACAAAAACAAAAATAATCGTTCAAATCCAACAACAATCTTTAAGACGTATATTAAGAAGTAAAACAAATTAATTGTTTTTTGCTTGCTTTTACGGTGAGTTAATCCAAGTTGCTTATCACTTTTTTCTTTGTTTCGCGAAAAAAATCACTTTAGTCGCATTTAATGGAAATGAGACCAGCTGCTGATGTCTCTAACCACTGCCACCTACAGGTTTTATTAGATTTCAGAGAAAATTTACTCCTCTTCTCCGATCCCAGCAAGCATTTGTCTTGACCCGATTATAAAGTGATCAAATATTTTCTCATTTGCAGGAGTCCCTCAAAATATCATTTTAATCTGAGTTTACAACAACAACAACGTCTACTTCCTTCCTTCCTTCCTTCCTTAGTCTAATTTTGGAGCAATCCCGGCACGTGTTCGTTAATAACAAATGCTCCCACATTCGAGAATTTTCATCTAGAGGCGAGAATTTTCTCTTCGAAGGCAACTAACTTTTGCTTAATTAATCGAAAGGCAATAAATAAATATTTTAATATTTAAGACGATTGAGTGGCGACCACAACTTGAAGTACTACTTTTTATCGGTAATAAAAAGCGACCTGCTATGGTAATCGTGTACATTTTTCATTTATCAATTTTAGTGACTTAAGAAGAGAATTATTTCACTTAGAAATGCGAAAATCTTGTAATAAGAAGCCAAGTTAAACAACAACATTCAGTTAAACGCAAACATTTACTTGCAAGCAAGTTTTTTCATTAGGAATACATGAGAGACGTGGATGTTTGGAAAGCGTTCGTTCACACCGTACCCTCGGTTGGTTGTCGTCACACAATACCGCCTATAGTTTATTCACCCAACTCAATATTTTCATATCTCGCTAACTAATTCTTAATTTTCTGAAATTGGCAACATTGCTCCAAATACACGCAACTTACATGCATACAAACATGCGTTCTTCTCTTGCGAAAGCATTGTTACAAGAGTTTTTTTGTAACTATAATTACCACTTAAAGGAAACTGTTTTGTGTTGTTTTCTTGTTTTGTTGTTTTTATGTTTTTATGCTTTTTCTTCCTTTCCTTCTTTTTTCTTTTTTGTTGTATTTTTTTTTTTTTTACCCTTTAAATTGCACTGCATGAAATCTAAAGTAGAAAATGGTCGTTTTCATTGTTATGGCTAAGTAACTAAGTAGTTTTCATTTGTGCGGAACACCACAGTGTGTTGTTCATTATGTTGGCTTATGCGCAAGGTTATAGAATATATAGAGAATTTTTACTAGTTTTTACGTTAACAATTTTTGGTTTATGCCATGATTTCATTGTTACGACAATGCTTTCGGCAATGCTTGAAGTTTAGGTCAGGTTAGTTAATTATATTAAAAATTAATTTAATTGGGGCGCGCTTTATTGATCGGCTCGCTTTATGAATATGCATTGAGCCCCATTTAATTCAATTTATTTCATAATAATTACCTTTAGTGTATCGTTGAAAAATTTCAGCATTTTTAACTATTGCAAGTCATTTCGAGCCTTCACATGTGCGTAAGTGATGCTGATGCACTTTCCGATGTCTTTCCGTTAGCATACGTTTAACACAATTATAATAATATGCGCAGGTGGTCAGAAAAATAGGTACGAGGTGTATTTCTCAGTTCAAAAATCTGTAAAAGATAGCTGCCACAAAGCCCACTAGCAACGCATTTACATGCCGCAATACTATTCAAAATTGATTTCGGGAATGACACGTGAGCTAGTTTTCGCAATGGAAAGTTGAGGCTTCATTTGGTTTTGATGGGTCAACGTAGTGGGATAATGGTCCGCAACATTCGTTCAACTTGGTGAAAGCGTGATTCCGGGAGCTTAGCTTCAAAATCATTGAATGGCCAAATCAATCCTGTTGAGAGTTTTCGAGGAGCTTTGGTGTTAAATTTTCCGTAGCAATAAGAAAGAATTGTGGGAAATATCCCAGTAGAGAGTTGCTCTAAGTTCATTTCATATTGACCTAAACGAATCGTAGCTCTCCTTAAACGCAGGCCTATTGACTTCGAAAATAATTTCTATAAATATGGTTTCTTTTATTATATTTTATACACCTATTCTTTACTGTCCACTTAGGAATATGTGATATTTTGAGACCGGAATGAATCTCGCCAACCATTAGATACCCTACACCACTTCGCCTAATAAATTTATTTACTGGTTTCGGTAATAAGACGACAAGGACATTCATTTGCGCATTCATTTCATGCGAAAACATAGCTTCGTAAAGGTCCGCATTTTGAAGGGTGTCCAAAACATGACATGGCTCGATCAAAATTTAGTAAAATTGATTTACTTCCAAAACATTTTATTATTTTTCGGTTTTCGTCAGAAAAAATATAAATTAGACTTTTTCTCCATATAAGGAGTTCCTTTTCATGATAATCCCTATATATGTTGGGGTCTAAAAGATAGACCTATCTGGTCCAAATTGTGTAAAAATTAAACATTTTTCTGAAAGGTTTAATATTCATGTGAAATTTTATGTGGAGTGGGGTCCACGAAATAGACCCATACGGTTCAAATGTGGTCCTATTAATTTTTTGTCAAATTACTACCATAAATAAATTTTCATCGTAAAACATTAATAATTAGGTGGTCCATATTTCATTAAGTTGATTTGCAACTTACACCTTCTTAGGAGGCTCCGAAAATTACCCCAGCCGATTCAAATTTATTTTGGAATGGCGAAATAGTATTACCCGGAGACTTCTGACGAGAAATTTTGAAAATTTCAAATTTTACCATAAAGCCAGTTTTCAAAATAAGGCGTTATACGTGGAGTGACCAACAACGCGGATCGATTCAAGCCATTACCAATAGCGTTCGTTCTTGGTCTAAAGCAATATTTCAACAATTACGATCTGTAGTTTGAACACGAGAAATATATGGGCAGACAACAGACGGACAGACAGGCGTAGATCGATTCAGAGAAATGATTCAGAAAATGTTTCTGAATCGATCGACATAATGGAAGCTGCGTTTATCTTATGCCCTTCTGCATATCACAGACGTCCGCACAAACTTAATATACCCGCTGCCACAAGTGATGTAGGGTAGGAACTATAATATAATTCTCTTCATGTTAATATTTAAATATTTAGCAGATTTTTTTCAAAGTAAACTGGACTGGAAGCTTGACTCTCTTATCACCATTCTAGATTACCCATCACGTGGAATGGGCTCAGTTCAGTTATATCGTCTTATTCGTCTTATGCCAACAAGTCAGTCTATATTATTTATATCTTCGATAATCTTTTAACAAAACTGAATCAAATAGCGGTCAATAGCTCAGATCAGATCATGCTGACGAAGTCCTGACGAATTCCAATTTCAAATATCCGTTCCGTTTATTAGCAATCCTCAAGGACTGTTAGTGCAGAAACCTTAGACATGTGTGTAAGGGCTACGTGGCGGGAAATTTCAATATACCTCACATATAGTATATGTATTTATAGATGTGGATAAGTATGTGAAATTAAAAATAAGTAAAATGATACTTAACACGATGACGATGGTATTCGTGTAAAGTGAAAAATCACATTTAAATGAGTTGCAGCGACAAATCACTTCACTAGCGGAATCTGTGTTTAAAATTTATTCAAACTCTTATATCTCTGTTTGGTTTTCTTCTCTCTCTCGTTTCAGTTGAAGCAATGTGACCTTTGAAATAAATGGCGGCAAAAACATAAAAATTCAAAAGTAAACAAAAGCAAAACAAAAAAATATCATTTGATTTTGTTTGTGTTGTAAAATGTTAACGCAGCATCCTCCACAATTTGCATATGGTTGTGCTGGCAAAAATGCAAATTTTGCACAATGTAACACCAACGAAATACAAGCAACAGCAACAGCAACAGCCAGAACAACAGCAACAACAACAACAACAACAGCAGCAGCAACGCAACGCAAATTAAAAGCATTTATTTACAAAACCTTTACCATCATCACAATAACAACAAAAACAGTAACTGCCACTCAATGCTCGCAATGTCGTTGTAGAACAACAAAAGCCAAAGCCATACATCAACGGAAACTGTTAGCCAAAAAATCGGAAGAAAAAAATTAAATGATCAAATTAATGAAAATAAAAAACATAAAAATATATTAAAAAAAAAATAAATAAATAATAATTTTATAACAATAAACAACAAATAAATAATAATTTTATAATAATAATAACAACACATGAAATACAAAAGCAAGAAATAACTTACAAAAGGCGGAACATAAGCGAGAACGTTCCTCTAAGCCGGAGGAGGGGAAAATAGAACCGCGGAGAAGTTAGTTTAAAAAAGATTCAAAAACGAAAACGAACAAAAAGCAGCCTTCGAATCCCTTCCTCTTCACCGTTAAAGTTATATTAAATTTTCTTCTTTTTGTTTTTTTTCTTTTGTTTTTCTTATTATTTTTAATTTAGTTTTATTTTCTCTCGGACGGAAATCCAAATTAATTAGTTTCTCTAGTTGAGTGATTCATTTCGGTATAACTGAAAGCATTAACATTTTTATCGTTACATTATTTTTTATTTTTTGTTACTCTTCCGTTCCGGTTTAAAGTTTAACTACCGATAAACACACACACACACACACACACACACACACACACACACACACATAAATACACGCAGCCATATATATATATTTTATATATGTATATATATATGTACAAATGTGCTGGTGTACGTTAAACAAACTATGCTAACGCGACTCTATACAACCGAAGAGGATCCGGCATTGTGTTCGATTATATGGGGTACGAATTTTACGGCAACGCCTGCTGCTGATGAAAATGACAGTAATGTTGGTGGCATAACAGCTGCTTCGATCTCATTAAATGGTGCCAGTGCTGGTTACGTAAGTTCCGGTAGGAATTCTGCTGCTTCTGCCATTGTTGCATCTGTTACAGTTGGCGACAATTTACGCGATGATTTTTACATAAGCAATGAGGTAAGCATTAAGATTTCGATTGAATTGATTAACATCGTGAAACCATTTCATATTCATTTAGATGAAAGTGTAATCACACGTTTTGCATGCTAAATTAACAGAAATAGTGGATAGAAAGCAGTTACGATAAACATACGACAGAGTAAATTAAGCGAACATTTTTTAACAAGAATTTAATTTTCATTTTCCTCACCGTCAAGTTCAATGCTAAAAGACTCCAGTCGTGTCCTGTGAATTCCATACCGCTTCACGATGCCATTGCATCCATGCCATCACGATTTTAATTGCTCTGTAATCGAAATTGAATTAATTAACAATATTCCATACAATCGACTCCTTACTCTCTATGCTTTAGAGAGGCTTGCCTGCTTGGATTCGTTCGCAGAACATTACTCGTTTTAGAAGTTCAGAAACTTCGCTTGTCCAGTGTCAAGTCAACCCAGACTGTCTGTCGATAAAAGCATAAAACTGCAGGATTACATTTAATCCTCTCCTCATTTCGATGAATAGTTACAGTCTCATAAATTCTCATAAGTCTCATAATTACGAGTGCACCGATTCATTATGCAAATGCAAAAGCAGAAGTTACGCTATTAAATGTTTAGTCTTCATATTCATTCAATTCTATGGTCCTTCCATCCATGAATTGACTTTCATTTCAATTTCTGGCCCACACACTTACCTATTTACCTATGCAAACCGATAACGAATTTACTTACTGACTACGCATTGTAATCGTCTCTAACCGAAAAAATCATTAATATTTGTTGTTGTGCGCTTGTTGAGTTGAGCACACATTTCGCTCAATTATTTCAATGCATTACTTTTTCCTCCTCATAAGTGTCATGTAAATTAAATTTATTTGTCATTTTTGGTCTTTTTACTTTTAAACCAAACTTAATGAAACGAATGTACATATCAGAGAGAGAGAGAGAGAGAGAGAGAGAGAGAGAGAGAGAGAGAGAGAAACTGTCCATTTGTTTTTGATTTTAATTCTCAGACCAATAGTAATGCTCATAAAGGGTCGCACACTTGCCTCATATGTTCCGGATGCTATGCATTATTTAATAATCTCTTATATTATTTTATTTATTACTTTTGCTCCATTTTCTTGTTTTGTGTTTACATTTTCTTTTCTTTTCTTTTCTTTGCTTTTTTTTGTTTTTGTATTTTTATAGGATCCACGTACGGAAATATTACGAGAATACTCTTATGGCATTGTACTACCCATCATATGTGCCCTGGGCATTATTGGAAACGTACTCAATCTCGTTGTATTAACGAGACGTAATATGCGTGGCACAGCCTACATATACATGAGAGGTTCGTAAAATTTAACTCATACTATACTTGAACGCTTGTGTATTGTGTATCTTTACATATAAATATTTAGTTACACATTATCCTGTACATATATGTATATACAAACAAATAATAACATATTACTTGACGCAGACGTCCCGTTCCCCCGTTTAACACGGTTAATTCTTGCCGTGCTGTATCGAAGTCTTATTATGCGAAACTTTTTTATTTCAGCTAAAATATCATATAAATAATATAAAGCAAAGCTATATGGAGCGGCTTGTATCGAAAACCTATTCGTGTTACATTGAGATCGTGTTATAAAATATCTTGCAAGAATGTACATCGATGCAACGTGTACCGTCTTGTATTGAAACCAAGTCTTAAGGTCTACAAATTTTATGATGAAAATTTCCTCATGAAGTTTCACTACAAATGTACATAACAACAATGAAAAAGTAAAGTAACTTCAAGTAACTTCAACTTTCATAAAAAAAAAAAAGAAAAAAAAAAAAAAAAAAATACACGTTATGCTCTCATTAATGATAAAATAAAATTGAAAGGAAAAATGAATTAAATTAAATTAATTTTTTTGGCATCATCTTGTATCGGAACCCCTGTTAGAACAATCGCAAATTTTGTACCGTCTTGTACCGGAAAAATGCTTAACAAATACTGGGTTAAGCGAGGCACCTCTGTATACCTACGGAGTGGGTAAAGGATTTCGATTAACAGCTCGTTGGTCGGGAATAAAAGTCCCAAGTGCGGTAGAGTTTTCAATAAAGCCGATCGCTTTAGATGCTAAGGCTTTGACACTATAGTCTTGCAATTTATTTCTCTCGCTAAATTAATAAAACAACAATAATAATAACAACAACAATAATAATAATAATAACAATAATTCCTTTAAAGACAACAAACAATTAAGCGAAGCATCCAGTGTCCAATTTACAAGACGCACATCTGAAAAGGAGAGTTTCGTTTAGACAACTTTGTGTTGAGTAATCGCCTAAAAAGAACATAAAGCTTAGCTGTTTATGTGAATTCAAGAAATAATTGATACACAAACGACAAACTCATAAACAACTGCTAGGATTATATAGAAAGACATAAAAACGCTTTTTTTTCAATAAACGACTTTATTTGTTCCATAAAGCTGTCGCTTTCACGAATTGTGATGTTAGTTAAATGCTTTTTTAACATTTTGTAAAGAGCAGATGTTGTCAGCAGAGGAGTGCAAAGAGACTTTTATTCCTTTGTAATTCTCATTCAAAGCTGAAATGCACAACTTCGATGGCTTTGATGGCCACTTGAATCTGCCAGGTGGTAATCTTACCGTTAAGGGTATGCTAGACATAAAATACGTAGAATAAACTCATGTGTGATACCAAAAACTATCTTCATTCGGTCCGCACAATTTCAATGCTTTCTTATAGAACGATTTGCCAAGACCTCCAAAATACGCCTTAATTTCCAGAATGATCTCATCTCTTGATCCAAATCTTGCTTCTTTTGTTGCTAAAACAGCTTGGGTTGGGACGGCAATACGAACTTGAACCTATGTTACTTAGCCAGCACTTCGAAGCCATAACAGTTTGTTGCTCTTGTTCTACTGCGAGTAAACGCGGCATCCTTGCAGAAAACAACTTTTTCATGCCCAAATATTCGTGCAAAATAGTGAATATATCGACTTGCTTTTAATATTCCTAGTAGGTCAGCCCCCTTTGTTTTCCTCTTCATTTATTACGTACTCTAAACAATGTTTAAGCAACTGAGGATTTGGATCGTTGCTGACGTGGATCGTTTTTTTTTATCGAAATGCTGTCTATACATCAGTCCCAATAATTAATCACCGACGTGTTGTATGCCGTGTTTTTGCTTGATTTTTTGCGTTGCTTAACTTGCAAGCGATCAAATCGCTTCGGTTTGAGGCAACGCTATGCTGCGATTGCTTGAAATTAAGTTGAAGTACAATCAAAAATAGAACGTTGGAATATCCATAATTCTACCCTACTTTTTTACTCGTTAGTTCGAATTTTAGGAAACTTGTTTTGTAACGGTTTGTGTGTGTGTGATCTATAAGCTTTTGTTTGGCATTTCGACGCAACGATTGCATCCCAGACGATTTAAATGGCAAACGTGCTCGACAATTTTCACGTGAGCTTAAATTGCTGTCACCTACATACACAGGATTTTAAAGGGATTTAAGTAAACTCTCGACCGTTAATAACTAAACGCATATCGAAGACTACGAAATATAATGGATACGAAGAAATGCTAACGTTATAGGAGTAAGACATGACGTGATGATTATCCTCTTGAATTGTTCCACTGAACTGGCAATAATATCGTTACAAAGACTAACCCGACTGTGTTTGCACGAATTCATTCGTTCATTTTCTTCAGTAATAGTCCAGCAGTCGAACTCTATTTGAATCCTATGTTTAGATCTCATATTAAGCGTGGATGCTTCGCCTATACGTTGCTTTTCCAATATCGTCACAAAAAAAAAAAAATATGAAAAAAAAAAAACAGCAGACAAGCGAGCCATGGTGTCAGCTGACAAGACCTTGATAGCAGCGATTAATGTTGTTATTCGATCAAGGACTGTGTGACACAACAAAACGATGTCCTAACTTTTTATGCCGTTATTACCTGTCTTATGGTAGATATTGTTTTAATTAAATTTCGCCCAAATGTTACAAAATATTACATCAGTTTGTATGATGATGTAGATGCAACATAAGCTATTGACTATAAAAAGCGAAAAACTTTTCTAATATTGTAATAGAGTGGAACAATGAAAAAAAAATGTCGCATATTTTCTTCAACGCCCTCATAAATATCAAATTAAATAATAAAAAAAAAACTTTTTCCTCAAATAAAATCAAATGTTTTTTCGCTGTTTCATGCGAATCCTGAGAAAAACTTTTACTGTTCATTCATTTTATGATATACTCGTGCATCTGCTATGTTTCGGATTCATACCATTTTTTTTTTCTTTTTCTTTCCTTTTCCTCTCTTAAATATTTTCCCTTTTTCTTATAAATAAAAAAATAATTTCTTGCTCTGAAGTTAGATACTCGTGACAATACTCTGAAGGAAATACAAGAAATAAGAAATTATCACAAGGATATCAGTGGCACTATATGATGGATGCTGTTGTATGTGTTTATGTGCACTATGCGAAGAGTTTAAAGGAAGCTTGTGAACAAACACAACAATGAAGAAGAAAGCAAAAAAAAAAAAAGAAATCACAACAATTTTCAAATTAATATTTTATGTTATTGCGAGATCATTAATACTCATCAACGACCACAAGTAAACGAATCGTACATTAAAGCAGCGCAATCATAACCAATGACTTGACATGACACATATGAATGTTTGTCGTAGGAGCACACGAAAGGATGGCATATTCGTGACTTTATATGCTTCATTTCCAACAGTCTTTAGCAGACATTGGCTAAGAATGATGTAAGCGTGAAACTTGGAAGCACACGCCACACACGCCTGGGGATCGCAATCCGTTCTTAAATGTTTATACGAATGTTTCACCGGACGCATCACAGGCTCGCTTCAAGTTACACGTGTCTTCAGCAACAAAAAAGCAACAAACTTATTATCGGAAACCGGTCGTTCTACTGAAAAAGCTAAACATTGTGTGACCTTTCAACGGCACCGATGCGGTGATAGATTACAGATAATTTCAATGTATTTGTACTCTGCATAAGGCAGATCTCACTTTACGGGCGTGGTCGACTTTTGCAATAGAACGTCTGCTTGCCACCTCTCGAGAACATGTTCACGCTACTAATTACTTACTTAAACTTACGAGCGAGAGGCGTGTTACTTGTGATTTAATCTTTCACGGCTAAGGGTTAGAATGACTTGTCCAATATCTTGTAGCGGCTGCAAATCCTACACAATATTTCAGAATCCCAATTGGTTGGACAACAAGCTGAAAGAGTAAATAATATGTGAAGGAACAAGGAATAATATGAGAAGGGACTCCTTTCCGTTTTGTGAAAGAACATACAAACAAACATTGCCCAGCTCAAGCGCTTGAAATCAACATTTCATATAAAGTTACAGCCATGGATCCATCCAACCACTGATATTGAAAACTTTCAAATTTCATTTATTTTTCTTTAAATATTTTTGTAAAGCCTCTGATGCCAAGTTGAATGCGTTAAGTTAATCATAAACACCGAAAAAATTTATAGTCACGCGGTAGAACGAATTACTGAGTGCCCGCTATCAGCTTGTTGAGCTTCAAAATATACGATATGCTATATCATATGGTATGCAATACGATGTACGATAATGTAAATTATGATTTTATACAACTTGACAACACGCTATAGATTAATAACCAAAAAAAGGTCCTACTTGCGTAAGGCGTTTTTTCGCGGCGAATTTTACGCCCAATTAAATTAATTTTCCAGCTGGACTTGGCGATTTTCTTAAAGAAAAACACACGTCCAGACACTACCTTTGGGCGCAGTCTGAAGCCATAATTGTTATTTGGACAGACAGCCAAACGGCGCTGTTGAGCCTCCAAGGCAGATCAATTGCATATGTACTCTGCCAGGCACCGGATGAACGCCTTCAAAAGCAGCAAAGATATCGCAAGTCTAGTCTATTTCTCTGCTCTTGCCCTCCCCCTCGCACATTTCCCCCCATCCCTTACATACGCGCCTTAATGAGTACGAGTACTTGATGTTTTCGCAATTAACTCATGAAATATTAAATTATTTTTTTTTTTTTTTCATCTTAGGACACGTAGCAGAATGCTTTCAACACACGTCTCTTCCTTTCGCGTTCATTTTGCTCTGTTTTTCTAATACGAAATGTTTCCTTCATTCTAAATTTTCGTAATTTTCATGGGCAAATTTTTCCGAGTGTTTACAACACACTCATCACATTATTTTCCTTTGTACTTTACTGTTATTTTGCGAAACCCAAGACAATCAATCGCTTTAAGCGTTACAACGGCAGCTATGTAGAGTTAAAAGTATAAAGAGAACAGAGAACGCGGAAGATATGATTCGATTGTTGTTAGCATTATTTACTGCAATCAAGTCGAGCGAGTATTTAAGGAATTAATGTAAAGCCTTTAAAATTCTCAACTAACATTCTTCTCCGCCCCGGAAAGACAACCAAGTACCAAAAAGTTTCAAATATCAAACATGATAAATGGCGGTTTAGCTGAAATAAACAAAAAAAAAGAGAAGGAAATTAATTAAATTAATTATGCAGAAATGATTTAACGTAAGTTTTCCAATTTAAGAGCCAAACATAAATAAAAAGATTAACAAAGAAACATACCTATGGGAATGCCTTGAAGATATAATTTATCTAATGGTGTGCGGAATGCTCTTAGAATTTTTTGATTATCATGGCGCGTATGCTTAAAATTATGCTTTAAAAATTGATAAGACTTCGCTTGAACAAAGAAAAAAAACGAAAAGACAGCAAATTATTTCATAATGTGTTTGTAGACATTTCTACCCGAACACATATCACTCATTACACGCATTACACTAAGAATTATTTATGCCTTCAATGAAAATGATACCACAAGATATAGCGAAAAGAAGTTTTCACTTCATTTGACAAAATGATGTCATTTTGAGAGGTTTTTCAACTTTCTCACATATGCCTTGAATGTGTTGTCCTTATTTATTTGACTGTTTGACTTGCAGATCATAGAAAGGCAATGGGTCTCCTGCGAACTTTATTTCACTCTCTTACTATATTCCGATGCTTGAAGTGGAATGATTTTTAGATAGGCTGACCATAGGTGAAGGAAAGCATGCATGCACAAGAAAATATGTCTTGGATACCATTAAATAGGAAGGACCGGTCTGACCACACGCAAAGTAGCGCGCATTATTTGCTGGTATTAAAAACGATATTGTCGGGGGAAGGGAACTCTCCGATTCTGATTTGTAGTCTCTGTCGTTCGTTATGGTATTTCGGATAGACAAGGAACACGTGTTCAGCGTCTTCGATGCACTTGCAAAAACTGCAGAACGGTTCCTGCTCTATTTTAAACCTATATAAGTATGTTTTAAACAACCACAGCCGCTTATTACTTATGGTAAATAAAAGTCAACTTCACCATGTCGCCTATTGAACCAGGGCCACAAATCTGGTATGAGCTAGTGTGTCCATCTATTGCTCGGTCTATTCTAGCGGTCTGGTCAATCCTCCGCCGCGGCGCATTTCGCTCGTCGCCTGGCCACGTCAGCCGGCGAGCTGTGAAGTTCGGCTTTACATTGGTATCATACCACCGATAACCAATGACGCATCTGCCGACACCGCCGCACAATATGCGGCACAAACCCTTAGCGCATAGAGCCAGTATGCTGCTTGGATGCATTTTGCATATGACAGCATATCGAGCGCCTTTGCCCACATGGAAGAGCCACACAGTACCATCGCAGTTACCACCTCTGCTATCAGTTTTCTACGATCTTGCCGAAGGCCCCGCAAGTAAGCGCCCCAGCCACTTTCCTACCTCCGCTGGCTTCTCGCCCTTGCACAGCAAGCGCCCTATAAATGATAATTTGCAGTTGATCATCACTCCTAGGTATTTTATGGCGTCTTGTCACACATATCGACATTATCGATGCAGCTATTTTGCAGTTTTAAATTGCTTTCGGTATATGTGAAGATTAAATGTGGCTTGGTGTGCTTAACGATTCTTTGCTTTCGAAAACAATGGTTTAAGAATTTGTATTAAATTTGATGTTAAAAGTAAAATTAAGTGATCCAACGTTGGCTATGACATTTGGCGAGTCGACTTTGTGCAAAAAAAAGAAAGAGCTCGTGGGTGGTGCAAGCTGTTCACAGAAGGCCGAGAAGATGTTAATGACAGTGCCTGCCCTGGACGCCCCTACACGTCAACATCTGATGAAAACGTTGAAGCAATGAAAAATGTTGTTACGGACAATCATCGAATCACTATTAGAGAAGTTGCTGAGAATGTCGGCATATCGTTTGACTCATGCCATTCAATTTTCTTTTATGGATGTTTTGGGCACAAAACACTATAAATATTGCACTACGATAATATGCCAGCTGACACGTGATTGCTTGTTCGTTTTTTTCTTTTTGGGCAAAAACAATACAGCGATCATGCCTCTGTCACGGTTTCCGCTGAGCTTGGCCCCTGCGACTGTTTCCTATTCACAAAACTGTAAAGATCCATGAAAGGGTGGAGTTTTGCGACGGCTAAAGAATAAGACTACATCGCCAGACGAGCTCAAGACCGTACTAAGAAGAGCACATATCAAAAGTGCTTCGAGGATTGGAGAAACCGCTGACACAAGAGTATTATATCTAAAGGGGATTATATTGAGGGCCACCCAACACATATTAATGTATAAATAAATATTTTTTAAGAAAAATTAAGTCATCTATTTTTTTGAACACACCTCGTATGCAACATCCAGAAAGATTTGAAGTGTGCCCACCTTTTATTGTACTGATCGATTCACAAGTATTTTTTGAATTGATTGAAGCTTATCCGTCCGTCTGTCTACCTTGTTGTCTTGTATTCCCCCTACGAGGCTATATTTTTGAAATGTTTTGATGGATTTAGGTACATTGACGTGTTTTGTCCCAAGCATGAACGCCATTCGAAATGGTACGGATCGACACCTTCCCATTTAGCGCCTTATTTTGTGTGTAGGGTGATGCAGGGTGACCCACTACAGTGTTTTTGCTTTTTGTAAAGCTAAAAATAATTCCAAACCAGGCAATACATGGCCTGTAGGTGACAGGCAGACATGCTGTTTTACTTTTCGAAACTAAGTAAGAATTAACACAAGGTCTTTAAAATTTAACAAATTTGATTATTAATACCATAATAGATGATAAGACCCTTTCTTAATGAATAAATAAAAAAGCTAAGCCATGGAAAAATTCTCACATTAGTCCTGTATCGTCTCTATACAACACTATCGTCACTTTGTTCCTTTGAAATAGTCTTTGGCAATCACTTCTTTTAACTTAACCATCACCCGATTGTAACCCTTATTGGTGACGATTATTGTAGCACAGTTAACGACATTTTCACAACAGAAGCAAATCATTTGTTCGATCGTGGAACTGTTCGATCAATTTCGATTTATCGGATCGATCCTAATACTTTTTGGATTTGGTTGACAAATTTTTAGCGCGCAAGGCTTATGTCATGCTTTCATTAGCATCATTAAGCAAAGTATTTACGACTTATGGGATATATGAAAATTTGATAAGAGAAAGTAAAAGAAATTATACAAGACCAGGTCGAATTGCTCGCTAACTGACTAACATAAAGCGACCGATTCATTCATTTTATCACCCATAGGCACTTCAATGTACATTGAACGATATTTCTAAAATTTGTTTTACTCTTTATCTCAGACAAAAAAAGGGCGATCTATTAAAAAATAAAGGTCAAGGGGATACTATGACAACCCATTGAATTTTTCTCTTTCTACACTTCTTGTGTCGCAATTTCGTTCTTAAAAGATTTTAGGAAGTTTCTGGAAACAGACAAAATGGGTTTCAAGATGTTGATTGGTACTACTATACAACTAATGCTTATAAGGCAACACGAAAATCTGAATAATAAAATTTAAAAATGGAGCAACTTTCTCGCGAAATGAAAGAAGATGAAAACTAACCGTTATATTGGTGAGGTATTCTTCCAAGTTATTTACTTAAAGTTATTATTAAAGACATATATCTTCGATTCGTCCAAACCACCTATTTTGCCCAGCGCTATCAATCGATCTCAAATTGCTTTTCATTTGTTTCTTTTCAAGAATAAAAAAATTTGTCGATAAACGTAACAACTGCTTGTTAATATGTTATAGGCATTTTCGACATAAACCGAGCGTTCAGGTATAAACTATAGTTTAGAGATGCATTTGTGTTAGCTAATAATAGCATAAGAAAAGTTTTATTAATGGCAATACTGTTCTCTTACATCATTATTATTATAATGAAAACGTCCCCAAAACTATGGTTTGTGCGCAAAATTCCACTCGCCAAACATATATAGAAAGAATAACAACACCGTTTATTAAAACCAACGCATGTAAAACTCAGCCTGGACGCAAATCATGTAAGTAGTGCTAAGTAAAAAGCACAGAGTGTCGTACGGAGAAAGGATATTTCCACCAAAGGCAATATTTCCATATGTGTGAAAAATAAGTTCAACTTAAGTACATATATAACAACAAGAAATATATGGTTTTACCGATAATGCCCGGGGCGAATCAAACGTACGAACTTTTTTTGCACGGCCTGATAATATGGGAGAGGAGAACAAGGTGAAGCCATTGATCTTTTTATATACTACAATAGAGTTGTGGCCACATAGCTGCAAATGGATGCGTCATGCGTTGCCTAGCATTACACAAAGCTTTCCTACGCCACGTTATTATTTGCTACGAACTCGAATGGCTGCTTCTGTTCTCCGTTCTACGAGAGACAGAGAAAGCCAAATAACAAATGTAGCTAAGAAAATATTTAAAATGAGAAGCAGTAGAATCCCAAAATCTTTTGTTGTGGTGTTTTTGTTCTTAATAACACCATAAACAGCGCAGTTGACTAGGAGCCGTTCAACTACGAGGTTTGACTCACATATGTCTATCGGCTGCCTGTTGTAAGCGTAGATCGATCACTTGTATTTCCAACCTCGACTTGTTACCGTCGAATAGAATGTGTATGCCAAAGTTTAAGCTTTTACTTTAAACGCCAATCTTTAAGTTCGTGGGCGTCCTAAGAAGAGGTAAAAACCAAACCAACCAAGAAGTGTATCTATAACTTGTGGGATTTTTGATGCATATACGTGCGCGTTATAAGTAGAAAAATCAATTCTCGTATGCTCATATTCTTCAATCACAGTAATCTTCTACTGTTCTATGAGTAGTCATAGTAGTCAGTCATCCGTTTTTCCGAAGGTAGGGCAGTGCTGTTGCTCCTACTTTATTTATGGGTTAGTGTTGTGCTGAAATCAGGTTTACATCAGAGGGAAGGTGATGAGACGTCCCACCCAAGCCCTTAGTTGAAAGTATATAAAATAAATCCCGACCTTACTTCTCGACTAGTTAGCTGTTACATGTGAGATACGGTCATGTATATATATATATAAAATTTGTTGATACCTTGTGTGTACGTTTTAATTTACGTAGGTAATGCTATGCAAGTGAAAGTACTTTGCAAAAGAGCGGCGGAATAGACACATAAAAAATTTCATTGTCTTTGCTAAGTATTCTTCCCCACAACTCGACCTACGCATCCAAATGTGTACGTAGTGTAGACAATAGTCAGCGTGATTCAAGTAAAACTTCATTTATTTTCTTTATATGCAACAGATTCTATATAAAATTTATTACATGTCTGCAACGTCAAGAAGTATGCAACTATGTAAGATTTATGTGGTTTCGAGAAACATGATTAGTGGAATGAATTTAGCAACGTTTGTCTCTCACTATATAACCATGCGAGCATGGACTCTTGATGAGAATCAAGCTTCAAAACAATTTAACACATTCCCAACAGTGCGTCTACTGTTTTCAGTACATGAAGAAAATCTCTCTTTGTACTTTAAGCACAATTTGACAAACATAGATATTAGAACTTAAAAATCAGGCGTTCTTAGCGGTATTTTGTACAATTCTGGTAAAACTCTGTTTACAATGATATTTAAGGCGTGTGCCCGTAACCATGCATGCGACAATGGCGATCAGTTGTGAGTAAATATTTTTGATTCATCAGTTAGACCTTTATCTTGCGATTTCAATTGAACGGGATCTGCTTGGAATGATAAGGAAAAGAAAGTTGAGAAATTCTTCAATTTTCATATTTGACGTTCACATAACTGAGGATGAAATACGTCTCGTTACGTCTAACATAAATGTTGAAAATGGGTAACGAAAATCAAGTGTTTTTGAATAGCTCGGCTTCGGGGACGACTAAAAGAAATCTCTTTTCTTTTCATTTCGTATCACTACCTGTGCCTGTTATTCATTTGAAACAATAACCGGAACAAAGGGAGACAAGACTTGACGTTTGTTTGTTTATAAATAACCAACATAATGGAAATAATAAATAAGCACAAAATCATATGTTCATCAGTTGTAACCACCCAAACTAACCGGGACCATATCATACCATCAACCAGAAAACCAGAAAAAAATTTTATTTATATTAATTAAGGCCTCAGCCAACCCTATTGAATGAACTAAAAAAAAAAAACAAAGCAAAAGTACATATAGAGTAAACTTTTTGGACAATCGAATGAAAATGGCTTAGTGCATTTTAATTGGGCGAGTTTTCAATGCTCACACTCCTGTGCAACAAAAACTGTGAACACTGCGTTCCGTGTTTTTTGCTTGTTGCTTACTCATAAAGCACAGCACATTCACTCTCTAAGTGTCTAATGTTGTTCTGGAAATAGAAGATTTCAGCCGCGCCTGCCCATTGTCATGGAAATTTAGTGCCTTTCCTTTCTTTCTACACTTTTTTAGCGACACGGTGATGGGTATGAAAGAAGCGGTCCTGACCGTAGACAATTTCCTTACTTGTTTTGGAGTCTCTTTGGACATTTTATATTAATTACACCACTTCTCAGATATGTTATCTCAAGTACATATGTATATATATATATATATAACGTATAATGTATATGTTTGTGTGTGCCATGCTTTGAGTGGAATACTTACACTTCTGTAGCATGGTAAATTTGCAAACCTCGACTGTATTGTTCACGTCACGTGAGCAACAGAAACTAGTTAAGGGTACGTATCTAAGGATTAGGCCCAAGATGATTACAATTTCTTGTTGTTTTTTTTCCAAAATTTTCCATTGCAGCTTATTCAACAGCAGCTTTGTTGGCGATTGTCTTTGCCATACCTTTCGGTATACGAATGTTGGTACACAAAGATCGCGGACAATGGCAAGAGTTCGGACCCGCATTTTATACCGCGCATTTAGAACTTTTCCTAGGAAATGGTTGTTTAGGTAAGCGATTGCCTTAATAAAATTTTTAAAAATTTCCGTTTACCATTTCCCCCATTTTAGGAGTGGGAGTAATGATGCTATTAATTTTAACTGTAGAACGTTATGTTTCCGTTTGTCATCCAAGTTTTACTAGACCAGTAATGGGTCCTCCCGGGTATGCTTCAATAATATTTCTTCTCTCGTATATTCACAAATATCTAGGTGTACAAATAAGTCGTTACCGGTTTTTCTGAGAGGACGTACATTCTCTATTAATTGCTAAGTTGTTTACTAACTTATCGCTTCTGCATGTATCAATAACGGTTCAAGAAACGTCCACAATATATTATTTTTCGGAGATTTGAACAAGTCGTGTTTTGTGCCCAAAAAATGCGCTTAATTCATAGAAAGGATCCATCACGGATGGGTGATGGAGAACAGACACAATAGTCACAGTACCGGAAGAGCAAAAGGAACGATAATGTTGGCCAAACCGAGCGTCTTTTGGATATAGGGTCCAGTGATTAGTTGGGTGTAGCACATTACGCGCTGCTTCCGTCCAACCAACGAACCATCGCCAAAGTAGATTACTACCAACAACCGATGAAATTTTATCGTTCGTTAAAGAAAAAATGGCGCACACATGGCTTGATTTATTAGTGAAAAGGTGGTAAACCTTATATAAAAAAATGCATTCAGAAAACAATAGCACATCTGAGGTGTAATGACTTTACACACTCGTCATATTCATTAGACATTCGACCTGCCCGCCCAAGTACTCACTTGGCGAATTGCAAACGAATATTTATTCTTTCGGTCCAGATTTCATTTTCTTTTAAACAGCTGAGAAGGACGGGCGGCTAACGATGAACAATGCTTTGAATAAAGTATAATTTAATAGTTTCTTGAAACAATTCAGGATTAAACCGGTCAGGATTAATTTTTACACCTATTATATATGTAATAGGTGCTTGTATGTATTTTGATCAGCGACAACTGTTGCTGAAAATGCCAGAGAGACGGAAAAATGTTGTAGAAAATGATGGAAAATATTTCGATTACTATATATATTGCAGCAATTGTCCTCAATAAATGCATTGTGATCAGAATAGATGCAAGCGCCTGATAAGTACGCGCGTATGTGTAATTTATGATTTTTTACGATATTTCAATAGATTAACTGTTTTCCTAACCACTGTGCTGACATTTATCATATACCTGCCGAGCGTTTTTCGCGGAGAATTAATTAAATGCATTTTACAAAACGACGGAAATTTTGTATATTTTCGACGAGACAACAATGTTTTCCTCCGAACGATCTTTTACTCTGTAAGAATCGTAAATCCACAAGCATATAACAAAAGATGAAAGATAATAATGAAAACTTTTCGTTTCAATTCTTCAGATATACAAAGTAATGCTAGAAGTGATATTTAAATTAATACCGACTGTGCTCATAGCGGGCCTTAATTTACGCATTATGATGGTCTATAGAAAGACCTGTGAACGCAGACGTAAAATGATTTTGACTCGGGCTTCATACATCAAAGACGAAGATCCTAGAAAATTTGCTGAAGAAAGGAGACTATTTTTACTATTAGGTAAGCGAAATCACGCTATGACCGATCGATGTTTTTCAGTTAATAAAACTATTTTATCATTATTTTTACATTCCAGGAAGTACATCTATTTTGTTCTTAGCCTGTGTATCGCCCATGGCTATATTACATATGACAATTGCCTCCGAAGTATTGCCGATCTTTTCATTCCAGGTAATTATTCTTCATTTCACAGACGTTATGCCAATTAAACTGCGACTTAGTTTCTTTAATTGTTCAACAGTGGCTGCAAGTCAAATGCAACAATGGTAGAGAAAACTTTTTTTTTATTAGCTTAAGATGCCAGATATCGAAATCTGGCCAAAGCCCGACGAAAGTTGCTTATTTCTTCTAACGCTTAATTCGTTTAAGGCATGCCTTTAGATGCGCCTACATTAGTCAAGCTTGTTGTTTCGCTAATTTTTAGCCTTCACTTCTCTGCTGTCAGAATGCGAATCTTTTTTGTCCTAACAGAGACTACACCGTGCTAGCTTGTGTACCATTGTATAATATGTTACTTCAGGAGATGTTTGCCTTTGTCGTTGCCCTGCCTTCCTTGAGATGTAGGGCTTTCATGCTCATTGCTCGTTATAATTCTTATTACTCCGCTTGCTTTTGTTTATAAAATAACGGTGTTTTTTTCGCTTTCCTGCCACGATTTCTATTCCGGATTTTTTTCTGCTAATTATGTCGAACATACAGTAGTCTCTTGCCTCCCTGTCTCCTCCCTTCCGAATGATGAGTTATCTCTCATTTCGAAAGTCACTTTTCTCTGCTGTAATACTGATCTCTATTACTGCGGCTCGTTCGGAGTATACCGTCAAGTCTGACCCCATGTGCTGTTTATTTTTTGGCTTAGGATTCCCTTCCTCTTATTTCACTTGATGTGTTGCTTATGCTTATGTTTATTTCGCAAAAATCACAAAAGCATAAATTTGTTTTCGTAAAGGAAAACTTTGCCTATGCTTTCACCTTTATCTTATGTGGCGTTTGTCACATCTAAACGTGTTTTAGGTGTTTTTGGACATATCTGTGAACTCTTAAGCAACCCTTGCAAACGTGCCAAAGCTTGGCAAGCGGTGATAACGGTGAACATAAGCCACATAAAGTTTTAAAGATTAAAACTTAGTTTAGATACGACATAGGCATAGTGCGAGTATTAGCAGGAGTTGATCTGATAGAACGTGGAGAGTCGGATATTGGACTTAGATTATATATATCATTTAGATTTTTGCAAAGGACCGTAAACAGATTTAAAAGCTTGTACTAAAATCTATGTTGGCTGAGTTTCATGAAAATAAACTTTCTTTAGGAATACTAAAGTTTATCTTATCTAGTAAGGTGGGCAAGTCTACTATTGACATTTTGTAGCTTAACTAAGAAAACACACTACGGATAAGTTTGCGTTTCTCTAGTGGCGATAGGCTAAGACAAAAGAAAATTCATAAGGTCAAAACATAGTCGAAAACATGGGTATGCCTATGTGTTTGTGCTTTTCATTGGAGCCTCCAAGTTAACAGAATTTAAAATTATATATTAGCAAACCTTGAGACGATATACACCGTCAATCTGCGTTAAAATTTCATTTAGCATGAAATCCAAAACGAACAACTTTTCGTATAATTTATAAAAGAAAAACTTGTAACCATCGACCAAGTCGCAAGAACTATAAACCAAGTGTTTGTGTTTTCAATGGAAACACTGGAAACACTGTCAAAGCTAACGTATACGACTACTCTTTCCCAGTCAAATAATTTGCTATCACAAGCGTATTTGCATTTTAGAATTCGCAACACATTCATAGTAAGACACAATTTATATCCTACTGCACAAGGAATCGAATCAAGATCTTTCTATACAATATCCTCTAACTTGTTATATGTACCCGTATGGTTTTCCTTTCAAAGAGGTAATAGGAAGAGAGGACGCCTCTTAAGATGCTTAAGCTTAGGCTTAGGCGGCATGTCATAGCATGTGAAGTTTTCTGCATCCTCCTACAATTTTCTTTTGTTGTAATTAGTGCGAATTGAAAGACTCGCACAGTGAAAAATTCGATATTCAAGGCCAGTCCAATAGTCTTTTCTCGTCATACACGTCGTAGATTTCACTTTGGCATAATGTTAGGTGAATGCATGCATCTACGCGAAATTTATATATACATGTCTTTAATTTTTGCAGGTGTTCCGAGCGTTAGCTAATCTTTTAGAGCTGACGAACTATTCTATAACATTTTACATCTACTGTTTATTTAGCGAAGACTTCCGCAATACACTCATGAGAACCGTAAAATGGCCTTGGATCAAAACTCAACTATGTCATCAAGTGGATGTGGTAAGAATATTCGCCTAAAACTTATGAATATAAAAAATCCTGATAGTTATACCCGTCACCGAACGATGAGGGGGATATTGATTATGTCAAAACGTTTGCAAAGTCCACAAGGAAACTTCAGAGCCACCAAGACGTATATGGATTCTTGATCAACATGAAATTGTGCAGCAGGTCTAAGCAAGTCCGTCTATTGTAATCATTCTCCTGATCTCAAAAATGATGCTACAGACTTAAAGTTTGGCAAAAACATTCGAATTTTCTGCATGCAGATTGGTCAAGGGACACGCCTCCAGTACTATTACCGAAGTGGAAATACCTCTGCTTTTCAAAAGGAATCAAAAATTGGTATTTCGTTCGTTACTTATAAAGTACAGCAGATAAATGTACAAAAATCTGAATGTATTCTGAATATATTCTATGAGCGATGCTGCAGTGCCTTTAAAAAAAGGAAAAATCAACCGCGCCTACTCAACCAAATAGTGTGTCATAATGTAATTTTTTTCGAAACTTTAATAACGCGGGAAAGCAAGCTTCAAAGTCCCTATAAAGTATATAAGTTCTTGCACAGTTCCAAATTCGGAATGCGCCTAAACATATCTGTCCGTTCATCTGCCCATCTGCTCATCTGTCCGTCTGCGTAACCTTGAAGCATCTGCGGGAAACATTCTCCCGTTTGCAAAAATCAAGATATCGCCTACAAACTTGCACGAGAGTTCGAAAGGAATCGAAAGTTTTGCAAGAACACGCCTACAATATGCCCCGACACCAAACACTACGCAACAAAACTTGTGAACACTTTTGTTTTCCGCGTTTCTTGCTTCTTACTCATCAAGTACAACACATGCACCAAATAAAGTTCCACTTTCGTGCTGAAAGTAGAAAAAACCAGCCGCGCCAACCCAATATTATAGGGTATGAAAATTTAGTTGTTTCAGTTTTTTTTTTTTGGGATCACGGCGGTGGGTATAAACGATACGGTCACGACCAAATATAATTTTCTTACCTATGGTTATCGTAAGAATTTCGTTTTATTTTGTCCTAAATACTTCTCACATTTTGGTCTTTCAGGTAACTGCCAAGCAAACACCTCTTGCCAATTTTGATAAACTGAATTTGCGCAATCATCATATAACGACCACATCTGGTGTTTGTACTGGTATGGGTCGTTCCAGTAGCATTTAATGCAATAACACATATAACTCTCTTTCTCTCCCTCTCCTTCTCTACAAATATCTATACATATATATATACCTGCATATATATTTCTTTGACTAATTTAAATACTTAGAAAAATAAATTGAAAAGAAAAATGAAAAATGAAAAATGAAAAAAAAAGAAAAAAACAAATCTGTGTTCATTGTTAGATAAGATAAAATGTTAGTGCATAAAATTGTTTTGAAGAAAATTCAAAATTTAACTAAATATACATATATATAAATATACCTATTAATATATATATATATATACATATATATATATATATTTATTTTTTATATATATCTACGATATATAGATATATATGTAAGTATATTTATGTATATGTAAATTTTGGGAATTTACAAAAAAATATATATTTAATTTTATTTTTATTAAAAATTTAAAAGCCGTTCAATGTTTTAATTAAGTTATAAACCAAATTTGCTCAATTCTATAGAAAAAAAAGTATTTATTATTTGAATATAAAAACACACTTTCATTATGCTTTTTAAGACCGTTTTGACTGTAAATGAATGTTTAAAAGAAAAAGAAAAAAAATTGTAATTATCTGTTGTTTCCGGAACCTAATGGAACAAAAGAACGATTACTAAGATATGTGGCTTGAAGCGAATTTTCGATACCCATCAACTTAAGGTAGAAATTTTCTCTTCTCCTTCACATTGGTTTGCCTTTCTTTGTAATGAGCAATCCTGAATAGCTTTGTCATCTGTCTTTTTCTATATTCACTAAGGGCTCTTTCGTTAGCTGTAAGACATCTTACGCCGAGATATCTCATGCTGAGCAAACCCAATTTTTTGTCCCTTTTTCCAATTTTTTAACACATACGTCAGATATGACAGAGCTGCTCAATGCCATAAATGTAATTTCAAAATTAAGTTGAACTGGAATGTGAACAATTAACAACAGTATGCATGTAAGGGTTAACGATTCCGATTCATCATCACTTCGTTGACCGTAGAACATTTAGAGCTACATACAAATTATTGCCAAAGGTTTTCAATTTCACAATTATTACTAAACTGATGCGAGCGTTGATAAGAATTTTGATGTAAGCGTAGAATGAATGAGGAAAAGGTTACTGTAATAGTTTGAAATCTCAAACAAAGTAAGGAAAATGGAAGACTTTTTGCAGAAGGAGAAGTAGAAAATTTGCAAAAATTGTACTAAATCTTCACCGATAATTTCGCTCCGTGAAAAGAAAAAAAAAAAAAAAAGAGTTGAGATTTGACTTCATTGGAAATAACATGGATTTATACTCATACACAAAGAGTATCCCATCTTGGAAATGGTTTTTTCTGGTTCTTGGAAGATATCGTAGTGACTGCATGTCTGTATGTCCGTATCCCATATGCTTGGCTGTAGAGGTGCATATCAACCGGTCGCCTGGCCTACAGAAAAAATGAAGATGTGTGGGGATAAGCCTTACTCTTGGTTAAATATATAATAGAGATTTTGAACTTTATTTCGAAAATATTTCGCGAAAGCAAAGAGCAACATAAACAGTTTTCTTGGAGTATAACCGTCTCTTTGGAGTATAACTGCAGTCTCACTAAGAGCGTCTCACTGCAATTTTGCATCTTTCTCATAACGTGGGAAATTTTGAAGGCATACTAATACAATTCGACGTCAACTATTTGAAGACGAGGTTCACGTTTCTCTTGTCTTTTTTTTATAATAGTTTATGCCGTACTATAATATTTCTCTTCTCTATCGATTGGAAAATAGCACAAAATGTTTGTAATTGTGGTACGTACGAAATTTTTGAAGATATGTAAACCATATATTTAACCGGAAGTAAGGGAGTGCAGTTATGATCCTAAGGCAAATCCGTTAAAAGAGTTATCTGTTCTTTTTTTAAATCGAAGATGTGGTCGTAATATTAGAAGCCTGTTATTGAAAATAGGTTCAAATTGCTTTTTGGCCTTTGTTTTTAGTTATTGAGAAATAGAGAAGAGAATCAATCATTCACTGATCTTGTGTAAGAGTCGCTCTTCGATCCTCACTCTCACTCTGCATTTAATTTCAGCTCTCTGTCTCAAGTCTAGTGACCTCAAGAGCACCACCAGCACCGAACGAGCGATTTAAGATAATTGAAAAGTTTTCATTTAATCAAATATCTGTAAACTGACTTTTTATAAGTGCGTTAGGGATGTAAACAGACTGATATCGATTTGGTATACTTCTATCTTATGATGATGGGTATAAAAATATATAAAAGTTCAAAAGCAAAAAAGCAAAAAAAAAAAAAAGAAAAGGAAAAAGAAATTGAAATTGAAACTGAAAGTAATTATTAGCAAGACAAAATTCCTAAAAATTGTTAAAAGATGAAAACAGAAAAAAGAATACAAATTTTAAAAAAAATTATTGTTAATTAGATATTAAAAGAAGAAAAAATAATAAGAAGTGAAAGTCAAGTAGGAAGAGAGACACCGTAAAAATGAGTACCTAAAGCAAAACAATAATATTAATGAAGTAACAAAAACCACACAATAGTACATACATATAAGGCATAAGATGAAGCAAGAAAACAGTATTCCAGAGACAAACCATTTACAAGATATAGAAAAATAAAAACAATTGAAAAAAAAAAAATAAATAAAATAATAAAAAAAGATACAAATGAAAAAAAGAAATAAAACAAAAATTATTAAAAAATATATGCAAAACGGAAGCGTAATATGTCTAAAAATAAAATAAAAAATAGAAAGCTCGATTGAAATTTTACTCTCTACTTAAAGCTTAAACGAGCTAACAAAACACACTGCAAAACTATGAAAATTATGATATGACATCAATAAGAAATTTAATCAACAAAAAAAAAAAAGAAGAAGAAAAAAACTCTTTAATTAAACAAAATGCTTTCACTTGATGTACGTATAAAAAAACTAAATCTAAGCTTTTATGCTCAACACGGGATTGTTACGGGATTCTTTCGAAAGGATTCTTAATTTTTCATTACTTTTCGTTTATTTATTTTTTTATTTTTTATTCTAACTCCATCACCAAAGGCTTTATTGGTTGCGTCGAATTAAGTCAATTATCAAATGTATTCAATGGAAACCCTTCATCGGTCATAACCCTTTTCGTTTGTATGTCCGTCTGTCCTTAGGTAAGTTCAAGCAGCCTAAGCAGCGTAATCAGCGTAGTTACGGTTATTTGGGTCACCAGTCAGACGTGTTCACTAACTTAGGACTTACTTGGGACTTTTTACACAGGCACGTTAATTACGTTACATCCGATATATATTCTTTATTAATATAATAATTGTGACTACATGAGTAAAGAGAAGCTTTATAAAAACAAAACTCTTGCAATTGTTTTAACATTGTTTCAAGTTTTCTAAATCAATGAATAATAAAGCAGAAACGGAGGCTTTCTCTTTCCCGCGGGAGCCTTCTTCTATGCAATTATCCGGCATAAAATTATTGGTTCAAGTCTGCTCAAATTAAATCTTACAAGTTCCGTCTGTACATTCAGACGTATGTTGCTGAAATTTTCCAAAAGGAGAAACAATTTACAAAACAAAGCGTGTTGAAAGTTGGAATCCCTAAAGCAACACACTCTCAGGGTTCTTTAATTTTTATCCAGATGCAAATTCGCTCTAATAAAATTAGAAGCAGCTGTATATATATATATATATCATATTTTGTAAGTAGTAGCACGTTTCTCTATTCGTTGCGGCTTCTTATTTGTATTAATTAGGCAAAGTTGGGTCCAGTTAAAGAAAATAGAAAGAAGAAACGAAGGGTGAAATATAAAGAAAAGAAAAAATTGCAAATAACTTATGACATAAATGTCGATCTAAAATTTCGAAATTTATGACGGATTTTTAAAAAAGTAAAGGCACGTTATACGCGCCCATAATTAACAAAAAAACTTTTGTAAAGATGCTGCTCATCTAAGAATCGCTACGAGCGAATAATATATTTTTGTTTACCATAATCATTATCGGAAGATGCGGGGACTCACTCACTTTGAAAGGTCTTCGTTAATGCTTAATAGAAAACATCAAGTAAATTATATAAAGTGAGTGAGTGAGTGATTGAGTGTAACTGAAATTAGAGTATCTAGGGCTAGCTATCAAAAGTTAACGTAGAGAGCTAAAATTTTCTGCTTACATTTTTTTACAAAAATTTTTGCTTTGCGTAAATAATGCGAAGCTTTTCATGACTGATGTAAAAATAATCATCGTTCAGTTTAATGAGTTGGAATGAGACAAACGAACAAATACCAATTAGTTCCGACGAAGGGTATTCAAGATTCGGCATAAAGCCAACAATGTTATGTTCACTCATTTATTGGCTTTTTTCTTTATTTTTTTACTTTTGATTTTTTAAACTTAAAAATATTACACATATTGACTTTGGTAATGTTATTGTTGTTGTTGTTGTTGATGTTTTTCTTTCTTTAGATTTATTTATAAATTTCCTGTTTACATTTTATTTTTATTTTTATTCTTTTTTTTCGTACAGATGTTTTTAGATATATACATCTATATATATATATATATATATATATATATATGTATGTATATTTATATACAGTTCTGTGGAAACATATATAATTTTACCACACGGACTTTAAAGTTTCTAATGTTTTACTTTGTATTCATTATTTTTTAATTTTTTTTACATTTCCTTTCTATTATGTTCTGTAAGTGATGGGAAAATACATCAAAAATACATATATAAAATAAGACAAAAAAAAGGCGGAAAAAAGAAAATCAAATCAAGTAAAATAAAATAAATAAATAAATAAAACTCTTGCATCTATTAACTTAACAAATCTTTCTAATTCGAACTCTATTTATTGATCTGTGTATGTAACGTTGTATGTATAAAAATTATATTTGTTAAAATGAAACCGACAAATTGACATTGATTGCATTGAGATGTTAAAGCAAGAAAAAAGAACAAAACCCTATGGAAATATTTTAGTGCCAATAAAAGGAAAAAACAAAAAAAATGCTGAAAACAAAAAATCTCTGAAATTATTTGTCTTTGAGTCCATCTAATGCCTACATGATGCGATTGAGAAAGTCATAAGAGCGAAGGAGGCCACTTTAGCCTGTGAATGCTCCTCATCTCTTTATGCGACTGCATCGCCGTATTTATGGTAAAATTTCGCTTCAAAAACTTGATTGACTAAGTAAATAATTAACTCTTCGTGTCTATCTTTGCCAACCAAACTGTGTTATGTTATGAGCTAATGAGTTCGTTCTGTTTTATAAAAAGCGTTTCAGCAGTTAATCAAAAGGCAAGTACGCTTAACTTTTTATAATTATAACTGCAGTGCAGCCATTTTCTATGGCTGGATTATTTCAAGAGTCACAGATTGTATGCAGTTTGGCTTTAGTTTGTTACTTAGTGCAGTCATTACAGCTCTTGTTGGCCAAAGAGAAGATTTTTTAATTTTGTGACATATTCTTGGTATATCATGTGCATAGCATCGTAAATAGTCAGTCAGTCTTATGGAAGTACGTTTTGAAAGAACACAAATTCAAATCGTACGAAATCATTGTCTTAAGTCCCAACTTTTTTTAAGTTTTCATATGTGACTTGGGCCTCCTGAAGGCTTCTCTCTTCAAACTCTTACACCAAATGTTAAATAATAAGTTTTACGAGACTCTTTATGTCTGTGGGAAATTTCTCTAACGCCACGCTACTTAATCGAACATCTATTCACAATGAGTCACCTGCTCTACACTCTGACTTCTGACTGCCAAACCTAAACCAGCAAAAAATAAAGAAAAAAAGAAATGTACTAAGACTTCATAGCGAGTCCTCTTTCAAATAGTAGGCAAATAGGGCTCTTGCACAAATCTATAAATAGATAACAAAAGTTGCATGAACGTTCTCCACCTAACATTTGATGTAATAACGTGATTACATTGCATCAGTCCTTAATTCTTAAACAGGATTAGTTGTTACTCGAGTCGCAATATCACATATGACGTGCTACTTGGGATACAAACGATTTTCAAGAAGAATGTCACATTTTGCGTAACTCTAGTGATAAATAATTTTGTTTAAGAATTGTTTTGTTTGCACACTTTCAGGTTAAGCTTTCAAGAGAAAATCGTTATTGTCCTTTACGATTTTGTTACGAGATTTTATGTTATTGCGAGAGACGTGCAGAATGCCGGCATTACTCTTGATTAGCGTGAAATTCGAAATCGATAAAGTGTAGTTCGCCAAAGGCAACGGTCGCATCTGTGCTTATTTGAAATGCGAACTGCTGTAAGAACATTCAGATAACAACTTGGACAAAACTGCTTGCTCGTTCACTTGGAGGTCTACAAAAATCGAAATCCGATGAAAATGGAAAATTCAATATAATTTCATTAAATATATGTATGTGACAAGGCAAGGGTCTTTATCGATTTTGCTACATATTTGACGAGATAACATGGTTGCCTATTGCATTAGAGTCTTTACCGGGGAAGGTTGTCAAAAATGAGTGATAGAAGTGATCAGAAGAAGAAGTAATCGTTACGGAAAATGGAGCAACAAGATGCAAAAACATATAATAAATGATGGACATCGGTCCCGTATTGCAAAACCTTAGCTTAGATACATTACCTCCCGTTAAATGCCCTCCTGCTGCTTCTGATCAAGATTGATTTCTATGGATTTTATATGGTGTCTGTTGCAACAGCGCTTCCATTCCGTTTCATATGATGACACGTAAAAAATGCGACATTTTCTCGATTGAACTCAGATAAAAATCAATTATTTATTCCTTATGGAATCGCAAATGCATTTAGAGGATGGAAAAAGTGGTGGTTAATGATGGATAAAAATACGCATAAAGTATTTCTTTCTAGCGTACATTAAATTTTACTAAAAACTCGGCAAAAACTACTTCACACTTCTGATAACATAAAACTAGATAGTTATCATATATTAAGTTGTCTAAAAAGTACTAAGCCTAACAATAAAGAGTATATGTGTTGAATAATTCAAAACGATTCACAAATTGTTGTTTCCCTCCTCAGGGTCTTAAGAGAATAATTACGATTCGATCTAAAGCTAAAGAAGAAGAATCGTCTTAATTACTACTGCTTATTACTGCTTATAAATAATGGAAGCTAAATAACTGTACATGGTAATTTTGAATAGATCACCTACTGTAACTCACAATATGATGAGATCGTTCGCGAAGCGATCAAAGTTCTCAGAGAAGCCATAACCAAGATGGATGGCATACCATAGTTAACGAATTGGTTAACGGATTAATAAAAGTGTGGCTAAGGCAAGGTTTCAAATGTTGTCTATTCTGCGATTCTGAATATTACCAGGGCCGCCAAACCTGAGCGGCGTTATCTAAAGGCATAACAAAATGTTGTTCTCTTAAACGTTTGCGTTCAAATATTTGATGGCGAATTTTTAATAGTATATCACCATGTTTGCCACGCTTGTGCTGTTGTAATGGTCGACAGCAAGTGTGGTTCGTGTTTGCTGGTAGATGATAAAAATCTTTACTTAAATCCGTTACTAATACTGTATGCGGTGCGTGAATCTCCTCCTGGTGACTAAGTGCTTTAACATCGTCTCTCATATTTTGTTCTTGTTGCTCTTGTTGCTGTTGCTGTTGCTCCTGCTGCTGCTGTTGCTGTTGCTGTTCTGGCGGTTGTTCATGCTGTTGTATATAACAACTATTGCTATTATTATGCCCTTCGTGTGGCTGTATCACATTTTTTTCACTTAAACGATTTTCTTGATATTTTTGTTTAAATTTTTTCGGAGTCTGTTGTTGTTTATGTAAATTTTTCTGCAAAATTTTTATTTTCATTAATTTCATATTTAAATAGAAGATCAATAAAACTTTACATTCGTTTTAGATTTCTCTGCTAGAAATTTACACAACTGTAAAATGTGTTCGGCTGTGAAGTGTTTGTCTTCCGTTTCATTGGCCGTCCCGTCGGTGCGCTCAATGATATTGCCATCCATTGTTAGCATGCGTCGATTTTCATTTTTCAACTCTTTGCGTTGTTTCATTAATTTATACATGATACCCATTGGTAGAAATTTTTTAAAAAAATATTTCCAATTAATTTTTTTACTTAAATGTCTTTGAATAAATTTAAAAAAAAAAAGAAGAAAAAAGGTAAATATTTTATAAAATTTTCTTTTCTGTTGTCTTTTATATTTTTGTTGTTGCTGTTGCTGCTGTTATTGTTGTTAATTTTACTGTTGCTGTTGCTATCGCTATTGTTATTGTTGTTGTTATCCGTGACTTGTTGTTTACTCCTTCACTTTAGGTTTTATTATGATCTTTGGAACTCTTGTGGTTTTATTCTTATACTCAGTTCTGTAAGGCACATATGCTGAAACGTACAAATTTCCCGCTTAAAAATTTTAATTTTTTTCTCTCTCACTCTCTCTTTTATATTAAAGAAATTTATTTATTTTTAAAATGCCGCTGCACACCACTCGACATTCTGCATTCAATACTGGCGCGTAGACAAGTGTAAATATTTGATTCCAACTTCATCGTAGTTGGAAGAAAATCATTTTCATTTCACGTTTGCCTTGTACTCTCTACGGTTTATTTTTATGTTTATTTTTATTTTCATTTTCATGCTCGCACACATGTACCGATCAACATTATATATTATTATCATTGTCCGGGTCGAAATATTAGCGTTAGCGGCAAACAATGTGCGTTAGCGGCTAATGTGCAATTTTTCCCTCGTCTAGGCGAATGCATCATTGGATTTTCCGTTCCGAAAGAGATTTGAAAACATGTTTCCGAAACACTTCAAATGCATTTCGATTGAAGCTTCACAAATAGCATTCGCTTTAGCCTTTAACATACACACTTATTATAGGATTTGGTCAGAGTTTTTTCTTTTTTTTTTTCATACACAAAAAATGTTTCCCCCATGCAACAGCGATTCCTGCGTACTAGTTTGAGGAGAAACGATAAAAATCCTTATCAAATTATGATAAGTATATCGAGAGCAATGGTGGTTAGCTGTTAGATGGCGAGGGAGAGGCAGAAATTTACGCCGAGCTTGTGAGTGCAATCGAAAAAGCTACTATAACAATTTCTCTTTCTTTCCTAAGGTGAGCGCAAAAAAAAATCTAAGAACAAATCTAGAGTTATATGTTTAGACTTAGAAGGCTGTAAGCGTGCAGTACTTGCTAAGCCCGGCTGGAGTCGAACGATATCTCCAAATTCCTTATATAATTCTCGATGAACTTCGACACTCGGAATTTGCAGACGCTACAGGTGTCGTCAAGCGCTATTGGAGCAAAGTCGTTCTTATATGAATTTGGCGCATCACGTTGTACTATGTTGTAATATAGGATCCTTTCTTAGATCCACTTTCGTTCCCTTTTCGTTGATTTCGTTTGAAGTTATATGACTGACGGCTTCCATAGGCCTTTTATCACCGTCTAAGAGTTCATGTTTCACGACGTTTGTAAATTATTCAAATATTTCCGAAGTCCTGTTCGCAGTTTCTTTAAATTTCTTGACAAATGAAAAATTGATTTTTTAAATCCGAATCGGCGGATACGTATCAAGTAGTGACGGAAATTTTGTGATTGTAGCACTTCTTAAGGACGGTGCGGCTCAGTGCGTCCAGCATCCTGAGGCTCTTTCAAGCACTTTCAGCGAAATTTTGTTATTTTTTGTTCTCTTCCCCAATTGCCATAATAAACACGCTAGGTGCAGTTCCGAGCTTTTGCATCAATTATCTCAACTTTGGTGAAATTATTTTCATAAATTCCCAAGCCTTAATTACAGTTGACGTATACCGTAACAAATGCACACAAATGAATTAATTTGCTTTAAATATGATCAAAACTAAAAATAGCTCGGGTGTAAACACTTTGCGTTCCTTTCAATCCCCGAAGCTGTATCCGTCCTCACCTAAATTGCAGCGATAGCATTGTTGAGTGTGTAAAACGCACAGCACACAAGATTGTACTTGAACTACAGAATCATGTGTTTATAGCCATCACTGAAGAGCATGCTAATTAAATTGTGCCATTTGTAACAACAACCTTGGGAAGGGCGGAGAGCGAAGAGAAGACAAGGCAAGCCAAGAATTATCCCAGCCTATCGATCAGTGATCACGAGATGGGGAACTAAGCCTTGTTGCATTCGAATTCAATTTGAGTCGCATCACATGTGTTGTTATGTAAAAGTCATGTAAACGTCACTCCTAAAAATTGTAGCGATCGGATTACAAGATATGTAATAAAATTTGAAATTGCAATTATTGGTCTTCTTTGGGTCATGTTGGCGAGAAGCCTCTATCAAAGTCTTAGACTTTCTATAAAGCGATTGTAAATTAATGTCACTTTATTGCCTACTCAGCTATTACCGAAATGGCGAGCAGGCAACGACAACATATGCATTAATAATATTTTCATCATTTAATGTTAAAAATATGCTCGCAAAGAATTTTCATGTTTCGATTTTTTCTTTTTTGCTTTTTTTCGTTGACTGTGGAAATGTTTCATTTTAAAATGCTCAAGAGTTGTTTATTTTTAGCTTCATGGGAATTGTTCAATATGCAACATATGCTGTATGTGGGATACTTATACACATATATAACAGCATTTCAAGCAATATCTGCCGAGCTGCATACTCAATAGTTATTAAATACCGTTATTGATGTATTTAAGGCGAACATATGCGCCTCGCTTCATCGTTTGCGTTGTTGTTGTAATCTCAAGTAGATTTATAATTTTGTACGCAGATAAATACATATTAAGTATTATAAAAATTATTAAGCACCAATGAGATGCATATAAGGAACGAGTCAGTCCTAAATTCGAAATTCGAATGAAGTCAATCTTTTGTTTTTTTTTTCTTGCGGGATTTTTCTATACAGACATACACCAAAGTCCCAACGTCAAGACGGTTGGACCTTTTATATGTTGTTTCACTAAGGGCGTAAATACTACTCGGATCGGTGTAGAAACGGTTTATTAAAGCAGCGATTTAAATAAATTACGATCATCAAGACGCTTTGAAAAAGCGAATGCAGTTATGACGAAGAGACGTTTAAAAGGCAATTTAAGTAAATGTGTAAATCTGTAAAGTTTTGAGCCTATTTTTCTGAAGCGAGTGATATGAAATAAATCAAGTGATAATAAAGAGGTAAAGTTGCGGAAATGAAGCATATGACGGCTGCGAAAAGCGAAGAACAACGTTGCCTTTGGCGACTTTTGGAAGGTGCCACAATGGAAGGTAACGAACGGCATTTTCCAACAGAAATGTCTGACAACATCAGACAGAGAAGTCTTAAAAGACTATTTCGATGCCATTAGTAGATCGGATCAAGCTAGCAGATAATGCTCTCCTGCCGTTCCTGCAGACTTTCTATAAATCATAATTTTCTTCATCTTCGATAATCTCGTTTTTTTAGAAGGAACAAGTTTGTATTCTTCTATGGCCACACCCACAACCACACGTACGTTCATATATATATATATATATATATATATATATATATATATATATATTTATATATTTTTTTTTTATATATATATTTTGTTTATCTCTCCCTATAAAGTTTTTATCCGGCTTCGATTTTATCTTATTTTTTTTTTTAAGACTTTCATGTTTGTCAATGGAGAGCAACAATCTGTGCTCTTATAACCGAGAAAATGTTCTTTTAACACTTCTAAATAAGCTACGTTATGAGGCAGGCATGAACCGTCATATGTGCGTAAGTGTGTATGTAAATACATATAATATAATATAATATATATGTAAATACAAATATATATGTTTATGATGATGTACTTGTTTGCTTAAAAGAAAATACGCAGGGCATAGTACGCATATGTTTTCGTGGTTGCTGCACTTGAGTTTGCCTTCTTAAGGGCGTATTAAGCCTGTCAATTAGACGCTGCATTGTATCCTTTCGAAAAATGTACATATAAGCAAATGCTTATTTATGTATACTTAATGTATATAAGCAAAGCGGAGATTTGTTTTTCCTATATATACATATCTATAGGCATATCTATATATTTATACATATATACATGCTTTTATATATATGCTATGCTATATACGCTATGCTATTTATGCTATGCTATATATGCTATGCTGTATATATATATATATATGTATATGCTTTTCATTAAAATCATGAAAATTCTTTTCCCACACTCTAAAGTTTATGAATCTTGAAGAATATTTTTTGTAATACAAAGTAATTTATGGCGATTTCTGAAGTAATATTTTAACGTAATAAAGCGAACAGATGTAAAATTGCAAAAGTTCTTTAAAAGCCCTAAATTATTGCGACACTTTAGCACACTTAAACTCATCTGTTCTGAAATGAAAATGTACCGTTATTTGTTCTGCACATTTGTAACTTATGCACGTCGACTACAATCCTTTTTGTCTTATTTTTTCTTCATATTTTCTGCTCTTATATGAAAGGATAATAAAGGGCAATGAATGCATCACAAATTTGAACCCAGTTTTGTATCCATCTTTTTTTGTCAATAGCTCTTAGCCTTTCTGCCTCATTATACATACACATTATACATTGTATTTATATATATATATATATATATATCATTTTGTTCATTTCCCTATTCAGTCATGGCTTTATTAAGAAACTTTTGCAGATCAATTAGAAATACTGTACAATCTCTGGCTTACACATCCAGGAGGTCTGAGTTCGATTCTAGGTATGCGTTTTTTGTTTTTTAAATACAATTTAGACCTTTAGAAAGAAAAACCTCCTAAGGTGATTGTCCAAAATAGTACTTGAGAAGAATATTGTATAATATCAGTTTCGTTTTCCCCAGAAGTACCTACCAAAAATCTTATAAAAAAAAGTTCCATAAATATCTCATTGCCTACCGTTGACATTAACGACAAGTTTGCTATCTAGCTCTGTTCATCTGGACCTTTTGGTTTCCAAATACTCAGAAATTTCGATAATTCGCGGATTTCTTATTAAACTGGAGATCACTACACATTTGTGCTCTGTTTTATGTATGTTTGTGTTTTAGGTAATGAGGAATAAATAGTTGGCCAGATTTAGCGCACTTTTGATATTGATTTATATATGTCTGGTTTTTAGCATTTCATACGTGTTGTAGGGTATAAACATTATAACATATACGGTGAAGGCTTGCGTTTGTAGGTAGATAAGCGATTTCCCCTTATTTTTCACGTTCGTATAAAGAGATAATAAGGTTATGTGATTGCGTGTTTTCAAATAATCCAACAGTAGTTTATATTGTTACGAAAATGCCATCTTTCATGATTTGAGTTTTCATGAAAATTAATGGATTGCCTAAGAAACTAAATTCTAAAAAAAATGAAAACCAACTAAACGTTTACGGCGCGTTACCTGCGTCATGCAGCTTGCTTGTAAAAGGGTATAGAAGCAGAATATTTGCGGAAGGCAAAGAGAGTCGTAGATTAGTCGAGTCAGTCGAAAGAGAGTCGAAAAGTGAGTCGTGAGAGTCGAGTCGGGGAAGTTGGGTGGTAATATTCAAACGGACGAGACCAGAACGGGAATTAAAGCGCTATAAATACAAGTTCCTGTAAATAATTTTTAAATAGATTTTCTTATTTTGTAAATAAAATCTTCCAAAGATAGTTCAGGTGCGACCTTTATTTCAAAAGGACTAAAAATTCGTCCATTTAAATAATGATCTACATATAACAGTACAGTATGCGACGTATCAATCAAGTAAAAAATTATGGGCAGATTTGTGAGAACCTCTTGTATTTTACTTTTACATTTCTATACTCACTACCGAAGAATTTGATATGTATTCAGTTAGTGAAAACGTTTTCAACACACAGAAGTAAACTTCAGTCGCATAAAAGCCGAGCCCACCTACACATATCTGTCGTTCCGTCTGTCACTCTCCGTGCATTTACGTGATAAACATTCCCTTGACTGCAAAAACGCAGATATCGATTTCAAATTTGACGCAAACATTCGAAGCTTTCGCAGGCAGGTTTGTATCGAAAATCGAAAAATTAGATAACAAAGACCACCAGACTACATAATAACTGAAAACATCTTTGTTTTCTGAAGCTAAATGCAGTTTTGTACCCACTATTCGTATCTTAAGAGAAATATGACGATAAAAATATTCAAAGAGGCCCCGCCCACTCATTTTTTGACATCTTTTTTCAGAAAATGGTGGTAGATATAAAAAATTAGGACAGACATATAATTTTCGTAATTTTTTTTTCCATTTTGAATTCTTCTAGTCTTCGATTTTGAATGCCATCCTGCCGGTATGTAATAAAAATGCAAGCTAAGAGCGTAAGTATGAAAAAAAAAATGCGCTTGGTCTTAAAAGACTTCGATCGCTTTACATGTCGTCTTTTAAAGCAAGTTGCAGCTCCACTCCTTATTTCAAACGTGTAAAAAGAAAATTTAAGTGCGAACGTGGGCAGCCAGCAACGATGTGGAACATTAGGTAGCCCCGGGCATGTATTAGATTCCCTTTCTTTCTCGTTCTCTCCCACTTTAAATGGCTCGACTTTAAACCAGTTCTATCGATTTCAATGAGCGCTTGCAGATCAAATCTGGTTGACAGCTGTGATGAAGTGTTATCTGATAGAATCTTCTCCCAACTTTTTCCGGCTTTTGCTTAATTATAGAGGATCTACTAAGATTACTGCAAGGTTTCCAAACAAGCAACGTTCGCTTGTATCAATCTTAGAGAGGAAGTTACATCTTGAATGAAGTGAACCGCTCACCATATCTTTAAAGGCGGAAATAACTTAAAAGACAATGAGACTTAAACATTACATGAACATTAAAGCACACCTTACTAACATTGTTAAAGACTGCAATACTTGCAACTTATTGCTTATTACACGATATTTATGCTTTGCAGGTACATATGTGGATATATTATCGCTGTATTTATGAGTAAGCAAGAAGGGCATATCTGCTGTTTCTTCTTGTCTCCATTGGGTGTCCACAATTTTCCAATTTTCCAAGTAGCGACCTCTTCTAGTCATTTGAATTATTTATCTACAAAACAATTAAGAAGTTCACTAAAGCATATAAACTGTCAAGCATAAAACGTATAAAGAGCAATGTTTATGACCTACAAGAGCCTTGCCTTTGTAAAAGCAAGAGATGTAGAATACAATTCACTTCTAGAATTTCACCTTTAACAGCTCATGTATAAAGAAACAAAGTTTTTGTATATATTTTATATTAATGTACTATATATACTAACCTCCCGCAAAGTTACTCGTCATTCACGTGAGAAGAAATCAGAAAAGTCAATATTACGTAGCCCAGATTAAACGCGCAAAACACTTGAGATCTCATTTTAAAGTGAGAAACGCACACCCGTACATAGAAAACATACATAAATATGCATATAAAATTTATATATATTTATATATATATATATATATATATATATATATATATATATATTTATATATGGGGGGGATCCGTAAGCGCAAGAGATATAAACACATACATGCATCGATGCATACGTGTAAAGTCAACTAGAAAAACTCTTGTAAATGCAAGTATAAGCGCAACCGAATTACTTTTCACATGCTTCAATGCTTGTAATTGTCATAATTTTACAGATAGACCATAAGCGTCATTACGCTTCATAGTAGTTCAAGGCAAATGTCTCCCCCAATACTAGTTGAGTTTTTCGAACAAAAAAGGAGAGGCAAAAAGTAAAAGAAAATTAAGATAAAAGAAATTATGTTCGGTCTGAGTCACATTACATTTGCCATTACTCTACTATTAAGACCATTTCAGGTCTAGAAAGCAGACCTCATGGAAACCTGTTTAAGTTCCATGTCGATTACCTAATTCGAAAGCGAGATTAAGGGCAATTCCATTCGCCTAAAGTCGAAAAGCGTAATTATATATTTCCTCTTAGTCTTTTTATTAAAATAGAAATTCATCTGGAATTTCAGCGAGTGATGATGAAAAGAGGCGCTTGCAAATACCTTAAGTATTACTGCTTTTTTTCTCCTCTTGTTTTTTGGAATTATGGGAAAGCATTTATATCCGACTACGCCGTCTTCAAATACACCAGCCGTTATAATCATTTCGACAAGAGAAGACATTTGAAGTTTGGCCAAAATCAAACTTTTGCAAATTGTCGTGGGGACAGTATAGCTTTTATGTCATCAAGATACTGAAATCTAATCATGATAGATGTTAATTAGGGTATATGCGATAGGGTATTGCTTGTCTTGAATTTACTGCTTATTCACTATTTTTAGAAACTGCTCGCAATGTGGAGTAAAGCCGAAGACTCGATTATTTCGTGTATGTGGCAAGTGAAGGGTCTGGGTAAGACCTTGGGGGCCTGTCACATAACCTGTGTCGAGTGACGCTCGTGAGAATTATCTGAAAACTCAATGGCAATGACAATGATAATCTCAGAAATGAAATTAAATTCCGATTATCACATCATAGCAAGCCAGCTGTTATGATTTTCATATTTGATTCTATTAGTTGACAGCAGCAATCATTACAAAAGATTTTGCACTATTCGATAAGAGTGATATAAACGAAGCAGCCCTCAATCGGCTACCATTCCTGAAATATTTCCGATTCATATAAACTCGGAATTTGTTATTTGAAAAGCGTGCGCTATCAATTTTTTTCTTTAAGGTGAGACTAAGTTTTCAAAACAAATTTAAATGTAAACTCTCTGACATTTCTTGTAAGCTAATGCTAATACTGATCTAGAGTGGCCTTTGATTTTTTCAATGGGCTTTTCTTTGTGTTCTTTATTTAAAAAAAAAAAAAAAAAAAAAAAAAAACATATCATATCTTGAATTGCCCCAGATGCCGCATAAAACCTAAAACAAACATTATTTCAAAAGCACAGACATATGATTAGCAATATAAAGCATTTTAAAGAAAAAATTTGGTGCTTCATTTGCCGCGTTCCTCTAGAAGGTCGCCAGCGACTGCGGATTGATAAAAATGATTTTGGGAATTTCTCTAAAAGAGGTAAACACCCATCTTTTAGAATCACTATTTTAGAATCAATATTCAGACTGAGATTATGAAGAAGCACAATAGCAGATCGTTCGGCAAAATTGTTTGTTGCCAAAAACCCAATTTGCTATGAGTGAAGCAGGATTGCGTATATGCATCTGATAGAGTTCCGTCTGACTTTTTTTCTGTTTCCTGGATGCATAATAGAATTACCATTTCGGCAAGAGAATGTTTTGATTGATATTAAAGCTTTGCAAGAAAGGTCGCTGAAAGAGTTCAGTATCCGACTTCGCTTAGGCTACGAAAAATATATGCAGAAATAGATTAAACCGCCGCTGCAATTATTACAAACTGGCGGAATATTTATATTATAATATCATATAGTATATGTAAAAATTTATACAAAATAATTTTTACTCTCTTTAATCTTGCTTTACACCCTAGTGGGCCAATCAGATGGAATGATCTTGTCTTGTATTTGTATTCCAAAAAATGCAAATTGATTTGATCCCTATATTCGGATGTTTCAGATGGTATGGTAGTCCTCTGTGCTTTTAAAAGTGAGACGAAAAGAAAAATGATCGAAACCATAACAGTCGCTGAAAGCAAGAACATTTCAATATATATATAAATACATGGATGCAAAGATTGCAGTCCTTAAGTTGCTACAAATAGAATTGAGTCCTTGCGTTGCCGAAAAAAATCTCTATATACATATATATATATATATATATATATATATATATATATATATATATATATATATATATATATATATATATACATATACATATATCTGTGTATATATATCTGTATATGCATAACACATATGCTGTGTAAATTTACAAAATGTAATAAAAATAACTCAATAGTGATTTTGTTTATGCATATGGGTAAGAAAAACATACACACACATATATAATGAAGTTATTTTTAGTTCACCATCAATATTTGAAAGGAATATTTATTTTATCTTCTTAAAACACTTGCACTACTACTAAATGCATATACTACAAGTGTAATACACACACCCATAAACGTGTACATATTTATGTATATTTAGGCAAATGTTGTTTTCAGTTTTATTTGGAACGATACAATATTATAGCTGAAATGAGGAGCAATATGTCTACTTAAAACTCTATTCATATCGAATATTTTTGATAAATTATAAATACATACATATATACGTATATCGTATATATTTTTAGAATTTTATTTTTATTTTTACCCATCATCGAGTAGTAGGGGCTTACCAATCTTTAGACATGCGTTTTTCGAGACAATAGGCATACATGCGACAAGGATGAAAGCCGAAATCGTTTGGGCTACGTTTGCTCATCAATTCCGTAGCTGTGGTTAATTTAAATAATTAGTTAATATAAGCAGCAAAAGTCACGATAGAAATCTGGAATTTGTTACTTGATTACTATAAGTACATGGTTAACATGCTTAACATGTACTTACTTCTTCCATTTCTTCAATAATTTCAAGGCCCTCTGCGGCACGTAGTGTAGTAATCGGAATAGTAGTAATCTACATCTCTAAAATATTGATTTTTGAATGATCGGCAAATGTTCGAATCAAAAAGTTTTCAAATTAACTTATCCTATAAGTCCTATATGCTTCATTCTAAAAGTTATTTTAGAGATACTCAGAAAAATTGGAATGAAAAAAATGAAAATTATTGGAGTTAGGCCGTGTGCCGTTTTCAGAAATCCCCCATCGGAAAAAACATGTTTTAAATGTTCACTTGTGTTATCGATAGCTTTTGATCGATAGAGCTTTTGAATACAGTAAATTTTTTATAATCCTGCACTCCCATGATTATAAAGATCCCCTTTGATGTTCCATGTTTATATGATTTTATCTCATTTTCTGTTCTCGATGATTTTTCGCTCGAAAATGCCTCTATTAGAGCATCAGTCACTTTTACGCTTTACCTGTTGACAAACCATCAACAAGATGGCAAAAAATATATGAATGAATAGTCGAATATTGTAGTCGACGCTAAAACCTTCACTCCAAAAGTTTAACGTCTTAAGAGAAGCATTGAAATTTTTCGAATCGTTCCTAGCCGTAATATACCTAACGGTCGTTTGGTGAAGGTATGCTATTGTATACTTATTTGGTAATGCTTTTAAATAAAATAGAATGCTATCTGAAGACATCTATCAGCGTATTGGAAGCGCTACATATTGTGAGACTAGACATTGTAAGGTAAAATCTTAGCGACGATTCATTAAAGTAGAATTTCCGAAGTGCTTCGGGGAAAACCGGGAAATGTAAAGAAAAACAATTCCTTTCATGTAAGGAATTTGTTTGTACATATTCTAAAAGGTTCAAAACATCTATCAAACTGATTGGCCTTTGTAAGGAAATTCGAGGAAATGGCCAATAAGTTCGTATTCACAAAGCAACAAAATTTTCTTACTACAACAGGACGCTCTAATGAAAGAAAGTGGACGTTAATTTTTGTTTTAGAAAGCTACACGAAAATTTTTTACGATCACATGCGCCTTAAGAAAAACCAAGTCAAGTCTTAACAAGTAAAAAGCCATTTTAGTTGGGCAAAGCCGAACCTACATCGCACCATCGCGCCATCGCACCACCACTTCACTTAACGCTATTCTCCATTTGTTTGTCTGATAAAATATTGAAAATTATATTTTCTTTGTACGTAAAGGCATGGTTTTGCGGGGAGGGCCCAATAGGCGCAAAGAAGAGAAAGTATTAAAAGTTCGATTTTATTTTCGCATAAATCTTTACTTCCCCCCATGAGGAGTGCAACAAGAGGGTGAAAACCAGAAAAATAAAATCGATTCAGTGACTTTCTTTTGGTAAATTCCTACTTTTGATCGATTTTCATTATAAAATATTACAAATTAGAGCTTTTTGCTATACAAGTGCTTACTTTTCGCAAGAGATGGTTCTAAAGATTGACTAATCGAAAGTTTTCTCGTTAATTTAATATGCCGAACGTTTTCGGCTGAGATATTTTGAAAATTTCAATTTTCTTCGCAATAATGAGTTTTTCAATGGGGTTCATAGTTAAGCCAAAACACGTAAATATAGAAAATCACAAAATATCTCAAAAATGACGATGTGAAGTTTGAATACAAAAACATATGGATTGACATTAGATGCACGCACGTACAATTCAGTTTAAATCGATTCGAATCGAGAAAGTGATTTTGAACCGATCGATATAATCAAATTGCTTCGCAGGTCATTTCGGGTGTTAGATACATTTGAATAAATCTAATATACCTTGTACCAAAATTAGTGTAGGGTATAACAACTTCTCGTTATACCACTAGCTGTTGTGGGGGAATTATATAAAATCTAATTTCCTAATTTTATTAGGCAAAGTTTACCTGAAAGGTTAGCAACACCAAACAGGTCGTACAGACAGACCGACTTAGGTGACAGAAAAGTTAATTTTGTAACTTTAAAAAGTTTTTCCATGATTTTGTTATTTTCTTTTTGTTTTTTAATTATTTTATTTTAACATTTTCATAGTAGTGGTCTCCCATTGGTTGGTTGGTTGGTTAATTATGTACAAGTAAATTGCTTCAAAATTGCTTGTTTAGTGCATATATCTTGTTTTGCGTAAATTTTTAAAGCATACTTTAAGGTGTTAAGGACACTAAGATCTCGTATGCTGGTTTAATGGCCTCACAAACTTCCTTATTCATAGCATCTATATATCAATGCAAGTCATTGTCTCTCTATAGTTAATGAATTAATGGCTCGACAGGTGCACCCTACCTAAAAGTAATAATTACTTTAAAAAACGCAAAATAGCTGTAAACTTGTACATTTTCAGCCGACGCCAAATTTTCTGATACCTACTAATTGTGGATGGTTCAATAAACACATCTTGAAACTACATTTCATTGCTCTTTTCACATTAAAAATGCGTAATGCAGCTTAACATGATGTAGACGCATCGACATATTGATGTTACGTAATTATTGATGTAATAATCAAAAAATATAAATAAAATAAAAGGGCAGAGCTTCATCTAATGTGTATTACACACATTTAACAAACTTAATATACTGATATCTCTGCTGATGGGCTGTAAAAGACAAAAAAAAAAAACTCAGATGGTTGCAATATTGTGGTGTAGCTTTAAGAAGAAGTTGATTTTTTGGAGAGCTTGTGTGGGCAATATCTCCCCACGCTCGCGGACGCGTGCCTAGAGTGTCATCACTTTTTTTAATTTAAAAGAACAAAACTTTCAACAGCTGATGAGGGTCTTGGGCAAAAGCCATTTGCCATTGGTTCAGAAAACTTAAAAGGTTGAAGTTGACGGAGCTCTAGTTGAATCTTCGATTCTAGACATGTTCAAAGTAAGAATTATTCTCAATGCTCGCATGACAACACGGTAAAAGGAGTTAGCTAGCATTGTGAGGAGAATAACATAATACCTGAGAAATACTTTACACGAACAGGCTCTAGTCCAGTTTAACATAATCACCTGCGTTGATAGCTTTATCACATGGCGCCCGGTAGTGCAACGGGTTGTTTGAGTAAACGATAACCACTGCTCCTAAGCAGTGGGGTAATACCCATTAAAGGTAGCACTACTGTTCTCAAACTATAAAAAAAAGAACAAAAAGGGGTAAGAGCCGTCTTTCTTGCAATTCCGGTTGGCGTCAACGTCTACCTAACACCTTACTGTTTAATGCCCAACAAGGCGTGAGTATAATCACAGCCATCCCGATACTTACACAACGGCTGTACCCAGTAGTCAGGAAGAGAGCATTCTCCTCGTAATCTGATGGGAAGCGCATCATACTTACTAGGAGCCATCTTTCTTTGAGCTACCTGACCTCATAAACACCCACTAATTATCAACTTTTTGTCTTACTACTTATGGCAATTCTATATAGCTTTGGGTGATCTCTTACGGGGCAGCCAAAACCCCATTTGACTTGGGATTTTCCATACGTCACCGAATTCCTTTCAACACGCAACTATTTCTCGAGGAAATGTGCTTTAAAAAACGTAATCAACACAACAAATATCCAACTGTGTCCCAGCGCTCTACTACCATCTAATTTACTACTACTTCCATAGCAGAGAGGAAAAAAAGAAAAGAGGCAAAGAAGTCCTCTTAGAAGCTCCTCTCCTACACTTCCCAGCAAAAACCTATCGAAGATTAGGCAAAGTAAATGTTCTCCGTTTCTTTGCCGATGACTGGCCAATTCTTAAAAATAAGAACTCTTTAAAGCAGACGAAAAAGTCAGGGTAATGGAGCGTGTGTGAAAGATCCGCATAGTTGCGCCCATTACGTGGCAAAGACGATTGCATCTACAGGAATCTCTTATATGCGTTCTGCAATACATTTCCAGGAATGACGCGAACTTTAAGCAAACCATTCTTTTTACTTTTGCATGACCGTTGGAAGCTAAAAAATTTGGAAAAGTCGGAGATAGTTTTGTCAAAGACTGAAAAATTTTTGAAGAGATTTTTTAACTCTAAGCCTCGTAAACCTAATTTCTTAGCTTAGGCTCGACGTGAATTTATGGAATCCTTTTAAACGTATCTTCGTAAAGCACAATAATTTTTCAAACTAATTCCCAAACATATTGTGAACTTTAATTGCGCTCATTAGTAGCTATTAGCTCGAAGGTGTTCTCCTCTCAATGCTGCAGACCATGCATTAATTACGATTACCACTTGGCTGCAGGTATAATATGTGCTGATCAAATAAACATCTCTCAGGCTACGGCCACACCCTACCCCCTTTTCACACTTCTTTCTTCCTGACCATCACCGCATTTATGTACATATATGGGACATCCCCTGAGTAACAGCTGATTGAAGGAAAACCAAGCAGAAAACGACATTTTTCTTTTAAATGTTAAACAGGTAAGAGTGCGCTTTGATGGCACACTATTTCTATTAAATAGGTCGTAGTAACTTTTAATATAAAGAAATATTCAAGAATAGCAACAACAAAAGCGGATATATTCGCCTAAGCCTTCTGTCAAATTTGTCTTTCATAGCATAGTAAAAACTTATGTTTATCGAGACGGCGACAAGATAAAGTGACAAACTTTTCCGGCTGTGAAAGCCCGTTGTTGAGCAATAGAGATTCGTTGCAAGCCTATGCATAAAATTATTTTTGCGTTGCTCTTCTTCTCTTGCTGTCTGCGTTAAGCGCTGCCGAGACTAAAATTGTGGCACATGTGCGGTACACATGAGTATGAAATTGTTTTCTACAAAAGCATACGTCGTGCGATGGTAGGAATTTAAGCAAAACATCTCTGAGAATATTTTAGTGGGAAAACATGTTTGAGTTTTTTGCATCACATTCTGCTGCTGCTGCTGTATCAATTCATTTGCCGTTTGTTCATCATCATCATTATCTTCATCAGCATTTTCCCACATTGCATTTTATAATGTTTATAAAAATTTGTATTCTTTTTTACTCTCGTAAGTGATGTTAATAAATATGACGCTAATGCGACGTTGGAGGTAAAATAAATATTTTCTTATACTTTTGGCGCCAATATTCTCTCAATATTTGCGACTTATGATAAGTTAAAGATGTGATTAATGTGTGAAATGTATGTGTGTGCTTTTCTCTTACTCCTTTTTGCTTTTTTTTTTTTTTTTTATAACGTTTTTAAAGTACTCAGTGGAACTTATTAAATGCTATCATTTTAATTTAATAGAAACTTCTCTCCCCCGCTCTTCCGTGTGATGAAATCAATGCGTTAATTAAAAATCCGTGAGGCCAATAATTTATTGCTATTTTATTTTGTACAAGACAATTTAAGAGATAGACAGAGAGACAGAGAGAGAGACCCTCGGTTGTGGATATGTGTTGTGCATGTTGCGCCTTGTTATGATGTATCTCGTTTTTGACAAGCTTATAATTATTGCCGTTTTTCAATGGTTTCAATCCCGTTAACTAATTCATTTCCACAAATGCCATGTGAACTGATGCCACGATTACTAACAACTTTAATTTAACATTAGAACGCGACTAATTTTTTTTTTGTTTTTGGTTTTTTTTTTTTTTTGGCTTCGTTTTATTCATTTTCATTTGTTTTCAAATTGCAAAACTTTTTACTGATTTACTGTTTGTCTTCAATTAAGGAAACTTTCTACATCCAATAACTAACTGGTTACCGGTTTGCTAGATAACGGTTGCATTTTGTTAATATGTGAGTAAACCGTGGGAAGGCCGAATGGGTTTAGCGTACTCGGCTGTGCCTCTGGCTGTTTAGCTTTGGGATTCTTATGAATCCTTCTATCCTTCTATCTTCTTCGGATATCCTTGATGTAATGTGTTTGAAGCGCATTCAGACAGGATATGATAGAACGTTCCAGTTGTTCCAATATTTTTCAACTAATACGTGACGGAGTCATGAACCGATACTGTAATCTGGAGAGGGTACACTTGATTTACTTAATGGAATCGAAATATTGATCAAGCCATGAGTATGAATCCTTACGTAATTTGAATAAACTAGGAAAGCTTAGATGGTTCATAGTTTTTGCTACATTCGGGTCACATTGGGAACATGAAGATCCACCGGATCATGTAGAAATGACAAATTCACATCACTTGTGCTAGATGCTATTGTCATCTGGAGACGAAGGTAATCCATAGCTCTAAGCACCTTCTTTGCAAAGATGGTAGGTCGGATGGTAAGTAAGTTTGAGTCTGTACTCATAGGTGGCAAATAACAAAACTTGCTTTTGTACCGAGTCCAATAAGCTGATATTTGACTCATAAACTAGTGTCCATACAATGGCTGGCTACTCTAATACACGTTTGACAATCGAGGTAAGTAGGCGCCTGCTAACATGCGGATCGTTAAGTTCCTTGACTCAACGTTTCACAAAACCCAATAGTGAATTTGCCTTATTAACGCAGCTGTTAGTCGCAATCGTTAGCCTATTCGGTTACTAATACAAATGAACTTGCACATAATATATATCGCGAAGGCAATCGGTTATGTTATGCCTGGAGATTTAATAAATTGTCCTTCACTATGCTTCCAATGGCTTGTTAATTTTTTGTGTACCCATTGCAGTACCAGTATATTCTGCACCTCTCATTATCCTTCGAGCTCGATTATTAACCAAATATTCAGCCCTTTCATTGCCTTCAATACTTAAATATCCAGGTATTCAAATTAGTGGCTCGGTAACGATTACAGAAAGACAATCGTCTGAAATGAGTCACAATACGAACTACATGAAACGATGTACAATGAAAACCCGATCCCGTGAACCTACGATCATAGCAAATTTCTCAAATAATTTAGAAAAAAAGTCCACATGCGCCTTACTACTATTGGGATAAAAGGCTCATCGCTTTCGTAATCCCTTAAAAAATTCTTGGGAAACCGACTGCGACATCTTACAATTGACACACCTACAAATTGTTGATCATAGTAAGCCTTCTTAAAACGTCATCGAAAACCATGACTGTATCCACCTGTATACTTTACAACGAAGTTTTCGCCTTGTGGGTGTTTTCTCGCGTAACGAATCGAACGTAACTCGTTAACACGTCACAATATAAACGAATTTTTTGTCATCGTAAACTTTACAAGCGCTCCGCAGTGAAAGAGATCCACTGAAATTTGAAAATTTCTCAAGTAGAACTTAGAGATACGAGGAACGTCTTTTATCAAAGCTATGCACATATTTGATTATAGCAACTTTTCGGAACGACGTAAAAACCAGAACACTCTCAATATTCACTTATAGACTTTATAATGAAAGATTAATCGGTTTTGTTATTTATGTCCTAGAAGTTTGGAAATTTGGTTTTCTATTGGGAAGAAATTCCGCAAAGTCAAATTATATATAAATTATTATTTAATATATTGAAACATCTATATATATATGTGTGTGCAAATATTAATTATTAGAAACATATACAGGAAAATTGTAATGCGAATATCATTTTTATATTTTCATAAAATATATATTTGTTTAAGAGTCAATGGAAATGATAAAATCAGGCGAACATTTTCAAATCAATTTCTCACGTTTTTGAATGTTTCCCCCTTTATTAGTAAGACCACAGAAACCCTTTTAATATAGAAAATTCCCAGTAAGCGTTCATCTTAATGGCATAATCTAAACTGACACTAATGACAATTGGCTTAGACTGTCACACTTCAGAATCAAGGCACACATCTCACTGAATGTAAGCACAAAGACTAAAATACACACATGTACATGTAATATATATATATATATATATATATATATATATATATGCATGCAAGCATAAGCAGTGGTTTATGTATTAAAACGAAAATTCCCATGATTCAATATTGGGATAACAATATTAAGAGCTATTAAGCTATGAACTTGTACACTTTCTTCAATTGCACTTACACTGCTATAAACATTCGTATACGTTCATCTATAGATTCATATAAGTGCTTGTGAGAATACCTAAAAGGGAGCATCAACAACATCATGCAATCAATTGTCAGAAAGAGCCTCACTATATACGTATACCAGATAGATAGCGTAAAACAACATCACCATAAATTGACGACAATTTTAAAAGAAGTCCAAAAACACAAACTTGACAAGGGGAGAAGTCTAACCATTAACCAGTACATGTGAATACAAATCTATGTGAAACCGTGGTAATCTGATACAGAGGTAGAAGTTCAAAATGTATAGTAATCAACTACAGTAATTTTCCTTTAGCTGCTCCACGCTTAACCTTTCGTTGCTTTGCAGTGTTCCAGGCTTTAAAGTAACACAATATTCCATAAATAACTGAAGAGTTGATTTACCCGATAGCTTTTCCTATACTTTTCGGTAGAATACGATTTGTAAACGATTAAATAACGAAGAGAAAGTGCGCCAGTGTAGTTAACAAAAGGGGGCAAACTTTCTTTTTATTGGCTTAGTAGACGCTTTGACTCTTCTACAACAAGTAGCAAGACATGCATTATAAAAAAGAGATGGGTTTCCTTGAAACATCCGGCTTTCTACTGAACCACGCCGAAAGACGACTTGAGTCAAGTCAATGCTTGCTGGAAAGTTATACCCTTATGCCCTGATGGTTGATTTCAAATTTCCCTATAAAAATACTTAAGATAAGCTTCATGCAAACGAACTGAGACCGATTCGGAGGACATCAGTTCTTTTAGTAAGAAGTTAAAAATGTCTGATGGAGTTTATGATGTTAAATATGAACTCTATTGTATTATATATAGGATTATATATTTTTCCTCCTTTCCAGAGGATGGTTAAAGTGAATAAAAAATTATTATTATAATAAAAAACATATCTAATGTCTCCAGTTCAAAATTCGGATATGATAATGTATGCAGACGATGTTAAGCTTCTTTTTTTTCCTCACACAATTTCGAAGATTTCCATCCCCTGGACTACGAGTTGCTTTCATTGTCTGAATTGTGTAAGGCCAGATCTAGATCTACGTCTTTCAGTTCAAGGTCGTTCGTCACTTTTCGTTATAGCTTAAATGGAGAGGCTTTGGAGTAGTCATTACGCTTCGTCGGTGCGACGCCTCGTTGAGTGTGCGTCGATTATTTATTGTCTCAGTTGCCATCATTATGTCGACATCATTGAAGCCATAATTTGCTTAGAGTGCTCCTTGGAAAAGGTTTTGCTAATGAAACTTTTACGAAGCCACAGTTCGTCCTCGTTCGTCATACATATATACGAGTAATGACTTCTTCAACTGTTATTATTGTGTTGCCTTCTTTCCGTTCGAAAACCAAAATAAAAAAAAAGAAAAAGAAGGGAAAACGCCCAAGAATTCATTTCTTTTTCAGATTGTTATCAGGGTTTGCCTCGTTAATTACGTTAGTGTAAAAGCTGGTAACATAATCACAATCTCACTTCGTGCGTGACCCATTTATGGCTTTTACAGCAATCATAAGACCTTCAATTTGAGACCTCTGTGCAGTAATTTACTTTGTGGTCGCCATTTAACGTCTCGGACTCACTTGTTTGTGATTAACAGCAACCGCGCATCTTTTTTCATTAACCTATGTGTAAAGTACTGTGCACATTGGATACATGTGTATACATTTGCTTATATTTGCTTGTGTGTATATAAACATGACTTTGCTATTGCACTTGTTAAATGCAAATTTGTTAATGCTTCGCTTGTTTTACTAGAAAAACAAAACGCTACTAATTGTCTAACGAAAGAAAGGAAATAAATTCTCCCAGACTCTCCAATAGTAATTTTCATTTCATTAATTCAACTGTCTATTATATCTGTCTGTTCAGTCATCAGTGATGGATATGCACGTGTGTACTGCATATCCATTGTCAATATATAAAAATAATATTATGAAAGTGGATAACCAAGTAAGGCTCTAAGTTTCAATAAAATAAAATTCCGATAGCTTTCGTCACATGTTCCTTGTTCTGCTATTGGTTTTGTAATTTTACACTTATTACCAGATGCCGGGGGGTACACATAACTTTTCATTTTATTTGCATTCCTCAGATATAAGTAAAAGTAATTTTCTCCGAGCTACATATAGTTTTCGCTGGCCTCGTGTACTTAATTTAAGAATTCATTCAGAAATTCTTTTATCATTTCGTTTATCGTTCTGATTTTGAAAATCTCCGAGAGTTCCAAAGAATTTAAACAAAACCAAGAAACAACCGAAAACATTATAGTTGAACACGGCCGACCATTAAATAGTGTACGTCACTTCACTTACTACAGTTACTCATATAATGACTTTTCAAAATAAAGCCTTATATTGGAAGTCCGATCTGAACCATTTTCAATGGCGTTCATCCTTGGGCCAAAATAGAAGAGAATAGAACAGACAGACAGACAGACAGGCAAATGTAGATCGGTTTAGAAAGTGACTGTAAATCGATCGGTATAGCAAAAGATGGGAGTATCACAAGTTCTTCGGGGTGTTGCACACTTTCGCACAAACTTAATACAACGTCATACCGCAAGTGTTGCAGTGCATAAAACTAGAAATTTCTTTCATTAACTGATCGGTAAAAAAATCTTAGCAAATACTGAAGTCGTTCGTAGACTCGTTAGAGACTCTATTTGATCATTGATAACGTTTTAATTTGCGCATTGAGCTTTTTTTAAATAAAAAAAGGTCAGGGTAAATGATCCAAAGATCTTGATGAATTTTATGTCCCAAAAAAGCTATATATGAGCCTAGTCAGATCAATGCTTCAGTATGCCCCTGTTGCGTGGTCTCTTTCCTACAACTACTATGTCGATTGAAGTGAATCCGTTCAAAAGCAATTTGCGATCCACTTTTCGAACGAGACTGGGTTGATTTTGCTAACCGTATTAAGTGTTGGCGCTTCCTTCCTAATTAAGTTCATAAATAGTATACTCGGTATACTTCGCCGATACCACTTGATGGGATGCGCTTCGATGTTCCCAATCGTTAGTCTAGTATGTATATTCTTGATCAGCATCAAATTATGAACCGACCTGTCCGTGTATCAATCCAGTTTAAATTTGGCGAAAATATTGAAAGCTCTTGCACGCAGAATGGTATTGAAAAAGGTCCCCATTTCGATGGAAGGACACACCTACGGCACTACATAGATTGAGAGCATATTTGTTTTTCAAAAATTTGAACCCATATTTTATGGGCGATATTTTATGGGAGACGTAACCACGCCCATTCAACATTATAGTGTATGAAAATTTAATTTTTCCGATGCCTTCATAACGCGCAGCAGCAAACTTCAAAAACCCCATAAAAAATAAAATTCTTTTCCAATTTCAAATTTGGAGTACACTTGCGCATGTCCGTCTGTTCGTCTGTCTATCTGCCCGTCTTCCTAACTGTGCAGTATCTGTGGCAAATACAGTTCGCAAATTTTCAAAAAAAAAAAAATACCTAAACGGGCCAAAGAAGGACCTACGACGCCCACGTTTGGCAAAGACTCTTTGTAAGGATATCGTAGATTTTATTTAGAAATTAAGGACAAGTTGTTAGCAAAAGAAAAAAGAAATTATTTAGTTATATGAACTGTGTTTTCAACAAACATTAAAGTGCGCGCCTCGATTGCCATGTCTGCTCCAATGTTACAACTGATTTGCCCCAATTTGAGTAAACGCTTTGCCTATGATCCACGACACTTTGTTCTAATCTTTCAGTCAATCGTCCCATATTTTTATTAATCAGTTTACATTTCTTAAATCAGTCTACCATGCCTTTTTTCTTCCTGAACAGAGCGCGTTTGCTAATCTTCAAGGAGCACAAAGCGTCTACTTATTTTATAACGGAGGCGGATGAACACGGGCCGAAAAGCAACTATATATTTTATTTTATTACTTTGCCTATTGCGTTGGGAAATGGCGTTTGCAACCAAATTAGGCAGTTTTTATATGGATTCGTTTCATCAAATGTAAGGTTTTCGTAAGTAATGATTTTGAAACACGTTTACGGTTAGCGGTTACGGCTAAAAATTTTCGATCCACGTATCTTTATCTTAAGTAATAGCTATCCCACATTCGCTCTAAGCCATGTATAACTTTCCCCTTTGCTGCTTTTTTTTGTTTTTTTTTTATAGATTTCTCACGATAGTTTACCCAATTAGCGCTTGAAAATGATTTTTTGATTTTTATGTAATGTGAATGTGATTTTGTGCGTTTAATGTACGTGGATACAGTAGCTTGTACGAGTATTTCATCAGACTAAAGGAGGTCGCCAGCTTCAAGTTCATCTTATCGGCATTACTACTAATAGATAGATGTACTAGCAGCACTAATGATAGTTAGCTCGATAAACGAATATAAATATAATCGTATTGATGCGATTATTGACAATTCATTAGTCAAATATTTAGTAAAGTTCAACAAGTCCGACGAAGAAAATCGTCAGAGATTGTTTTTGTGAAATTGTTTGTAGATGAAAATAATTAATAATAATAGCGTTTATCGTTTCTATCAACAAAAGTTTGTTGTGAAACCGACGATATATCTTTTAACACATTAATTATGTCGAACCGACAAAGCGGTTGGTCAAGAGTATGCGTCTTTTACCACGAACAAGCAAAATTGACATTTCAGTTTCGCATTTATTTTTCTTTTTATGCCCTACACCACTTGTGGTACAGGGTACAGTAACTTTGTGCGGGCGTATGTACCACGCAGAAACGCTTAAGATAATTTTTTATGTTAAATTATTATTTTATATATTTTTATGTCGTATAAACGTCAGTTTTCGTTATATGAGATGGGGTCAGAAAATTGCCCCAGCTGATCCAAAGTTTTCATACCAATTTAGAACAACGAAATACGACTATTTGGCCACTTTGGCAGAGAAATTTTGGAAATTGCAATTTTTTTTCCAACTAACGACTTTTCAGAATAGAGCGATATATGGGGAATGTTCGAAGAAATGGGACAATCCAAACTATTTCCACCAGCGATCGTCTTTAGATCCAAGCACGTTAATGTACCGAATTTCATGAAAATAACCTTAAAATGCGACCTATAACTTGAACACAAATTTACATGGACAGACATCAGACGGATAGACAGACGGATAGACAGGCTTAGATCAATTCACAAAATTATTCTGAATCGATCGGATAATAAAAAGTGTGTCTATCTTAAGCAGTTTTGCATGTTACATACGTCCGCACAAACCCAACATACCGTACATCACAATTGGTGTAGGCTATAACAAGAGGGTTTTTCGAAAATTGTTCAACCATTTTTTCGAAAGTTTGTTTTTTTCTTGGTGGTATTTATTAGAGATATCAATTCGAGTTACTCAACCAAACAAGCTAAGCTGTAGTCCATTTATTTAAGTTCTCTTCATGCGCAGTGAAAATGTTAAGCCCACAAATTATTAGTGAATTGTTTTTGGTTTGGCTTTTTTTTATGAATTTCCCTCTGTTTCAGGTGTCGCTCAAGGCAGTTACATCTACGCACTAAAGATGCTCCGACCGTGATCAAGTCAACTCATATCTTAATGCATGCAAACGCCATAAAACTGCTCTTCCTCTTAAATTAGAAAACATATTCAAGCACTGGACTCATTCCATTTCATAACATTAATCTTAAACAAGTAAAAGACTAGGGCTCACCATTAAATACTCTACACCATATAACAACTTTTCAAAATAAGAGGTTATATGGGAAGCGGTCGAAAAAGCGGTCTGATCCGAACCATTTTCGACAGCGTTTGTCTTTGGACTAAAACAGGTCACAGTGTACCATATTTCATCTGTCAGATAAGTTTAGATCAATGCCGAAAGTATAATAAAGGATGAGTCTACCTCAAGTCTTCCTAAGTGTTGCATATATCCACACAAAAATTAATATACCCTCGTACCGCAAGCGGTGTAGGGTATAAAAAATTAAAAAAAAAAAATGTTTAAAAAGGAATTCATTCGCTACGGAGTACTTCGTTAATTTTCATACACTGGAAAATATAGATTTGTGTTCTGTGTGTCATACGCATGCTATACACCGTAACATTTTAGATATTGAGCTGTCGATAAATGAGATCTAGATCTAGATCTGTGTTACGATTGGTCAAAAATACTGAATGACCGAATCGTTATCGGGGATGAAATATTAATTCTTTACGCGCACATAAATTTTTCAAAGCAATGGCTTAACTTATTAAAGAGGCACCTGAACGTATATTTCGTTTTACGTATTAAAGAGGCACCTGGACGTATGTTTCGTTTTACGTATCCTGGATCTCTTTAAGGGCGGGATTGAAAGTGGGCAAACTTTCGTTGATAATGATGGATAATAGTTTAAGGAGCTGAGAGAAATAAAAACTTGAGTATACTACAAAAGTTTGTTTTAGATTTCAAAATAATCGATTAGTTACGGATCACTTATTTGCTTTGGTGAAGTGTCGGTATTTCACTTTTAGTGAAAAGGGTACTGCTTAATGACTTGCTTTGGTAGATGAAACAAACTTGAAGGTCCCCTTCAAAGCGTTTATGCTCCACTCTTCAGCGTCCTTTGTAAAAACGTAAACGATGTTTATAACCGATTCCCTTTATCGTATCCCATACATATCATAAAATCCACTCTTTGCAATGTTCGAGTGGTGTGGTTGTCGCATCTAAGCTAAAAACCTATAATTAATTTAGTTACGTTACTATCCGTCAACATATATTTAAGTGCTGTCGCTATGATCAAATACTAACCTTTACGTGTTCGCATGTTTGTAAGATGAGTGCTGCACCCTTTGCTTGATGCATATCGCCCCGCGAGTGTATTTCTATGCTCGTAAGGTACATCTTTCTCTCTTATCCTCACTCTTATTTATTCGTTATTTATATTTGGATATTTTCGGCTTAAAATTCTCGTCTTTTTATTTAATTTTAAGTTGCAATGTTTTAGTTAAGCGTACAATTTTACGTTAGCTTAGTTTATTTGCCGAAACCTACTCATTCTAACTGGAGTTTACATATGTTTGGGATAAATGCGTAAATAAATCAATGGCCAATGGTATGTATGTTTGGTTATTGAAAAAATTGTCTGCTTGATACCAATAACGTTAGCAGCTTAGTGTTTTAGTTTGTAAGGCTTACAAGAATTTATTCTAAATTTTGAAAACTCTATTGCTTTTATTTAGCTTAGTGGCAATTATCTCCCACTACTTCTCCTGTTTGTGCAAGTGTTAGGAAATGTATAGTAATTCGAAAATATATTAAAAAGTTGGAGAATATTTCTTTGACTGACAAATTAGAGAAGAGGAAAAGACAAAGAAAGAATGCAAGTTGTTGAGAAGAACGAACTAATTCCGTGACTTGATCTGAAAGGAGAAAGGAATAAAAACAGATACAATCCTGTTTATCTATATTTAGTTTGTTTCTTTGTTCTTCTCTCTTGATGTTAACATAATAACTAGCTAACCGGATGGACAGTTTGTATGCATTATTTATTATCATTATGTTTAGGTGTTTTGTCTTAAATGTTAAGCTGACAAAGTACATAAACAATATGCATCCGAAAAGGGTCACTTAAACGGCAAACACAGAGGCGCGACAAAAAGTGAGTATTTTGGTTTCATTAAAGAAGTGTTTTAAGACTTGCATACTTTTCGGCTGTAAGCGTTAGAAGTGTGACAAATTAAATTCGCTGTCAATAAGACTGAAGTGATGTTTTTTCCTATTCCTTTTCCTACTTCTTTCGTCTTTTTCGTTTTCTTTGTCGCATGACAATATTTGATGAAAACTAAAGTTCTTAATTGTGAAAGTGCCTGTTAAGCATTACCTCGGTCGGTACCTTTAATGCTAATTGATGTAATTAGCGCTCTTAAAACAGTTAGGAATTAAACGGCACCATTCTCATGCTGGTTAATATAATTAAAACCAAACAAACGAAAATCTAACCCGGCCAGATTTTATGAAAATGAATTGCTTCTTAAACGTCGGTTAGAGTGATAATTAAAGATTAATCGGACATTGTGATAACGCCCCTTTAATTCACTGCTTAGATATATAGAGGTAAAGAGCTTTCAATTGAAAAACAGTTAATCCCTTCTTCTCGAAAGAATGTCATAACTCCGGTGGTTGTTTTTTTTTTTTTTTTGTTTTTCTTTTTAATTAAAATCTTAATAGTAAGTGGACTCTAAGCTTAAATATATATATAAAGAATAAGAAAACAAATTAGTTAATGTACGAGTGAATATATGTATATATATATATGTATATATATGTATATATATTGTGCATGTGCATACATGAGAAACACGTTCACACACAATATTCCAACCATTCAAATTAATGGCTGTAATAACAATCACAATAAAGTGTTGAATGTTGTCTGAAATCAACATGAATTGTAAATTGCGCACGCGCAACTATCACCATTGCGCGCAGTAGCGATGAGTTGCCTTCATTAGGTTAACTGCTTATTCTCATACATATCATCGAAGCACATAGCACAAGTAGTTAGCGTGTCCAAACAGTTTGAATCGTGCATGATTGCTTCTTTTGTATGCAAACATGCACTACACTACACTACACTACACTATACTACCACTACACTACACTACACTACACTACCACCACACTATCACTAAATTACAATACACTACAGTACACTAATACATTAATAGCATACCTACAGTGACTTTGTATATAGAAAAAAAAAAAAAAAACAATGACAACAACAACGACGAATGTATGAATGAAAAAAAGAAAACAAAAAAGAAAAAACTATGACATGATGACGACGAAATGAGACGAGTCAAAACGGCAATTGTAACGTCAGTGAGAAGTGAGCAAAGCGTACGAGTTAGAGCGCGAGCGCGTGTGCAGTCTTGGCAACCGTGGGAATCTGCGGTTTGCCACAATCCCAAAACCATTTGCAACTCAATGGCGAAAGACAACACAGCATAAAACGCAAACGCAAACACAAACATAAACACAAACACAATTGAACAACTATGTAAACTAAATGTACATATCCACACAAACATACATATATACATACGCAAAACATACACATGGACAAATAAATAAACCACAATTGTATTTGTTTAACAGATAACAAATGCCATCAACGTAACAAACAAACACAATAACAACAAATGCTGGCTAGAGTAGCAACTAAATTTTATGCTTGCACAAGACTTAAATCTCATACAATTCCAAAATACTATATATAAACAAATAAACCAACAGACAGACATACGTGCACACATAAATGCTTGCCATAAGTTTGTCGATATATTTCCGCTTGAAATTGTAACTGTTGCCTTAATTTTATACATGAATCGAGGCGCATCCATTCAAGACCCTCTAACTTAAAAAAAAAAGTACTCCAAAGCACATAAGAAAAAAACGAAGAAATGATTTAAAGAAAAAAAATGCGAAATATATGAAAAAAGTGCGCACTTCAGCTCGAAATATGCTTACGAGTAATAGAGGAAGCTGTGGTTTATTATTGTTATTATTGTTATTATTATTATTATTATTATTATCGCTGGGCATGCCTGATCATGTGTGTTTGTGTGTTTGTGTTTGCGCGTGTGTGTAATCCTAAAGCTGCACATTTCGCAAATATCGTCTTCTTGTCTGGGAGTATTAATTTGTTAAAATTTCATGACGTGGTTAGCTATTCAATGGTTTGTCATGTGAACACGAAACAACAAGACAATGATTTTTGGTGAGCAACGCCATAAATTAGTTGGTTTGCAGAACTAAATGATTCCACACAATGTATTCATTCCTTTATTTATATATGTACCATTTATAAGAATTAATGTCTATGAAGAGATATGCTAATGATTTCATTATCGTATATAAGCCAAACTATTTCTTAATTTCGGTTAATTATTCTATTATCTTTTGTCAATATATTTAAACAAAAAAAAAAAGAGAATTTTTTTTTTTTCAAAATATATGTCACTTAGTAATTTAGTAGCTTAATAATGAGCCAACACGTATGAGTGAGTGAATCGTGAAAACACTTCTCCTTCTCTACGTTCTGTCTTTAGCGTACATTTTTCAATCACACCGTAGCTGATGCTCTTTACTTTAACGTCTCTAAAACGCTTATTCTTACTTGGGCTTCATATATAAATGCATGCCGACGAATGTGCTTACAAACTCAACAAGAATACCTCTATGAGCCGCTTTGGGGGCTTTCCGCAAGGCAGTTGTCTCTTTCAATAAAATTTTCCGTCCGTCTAACGAATTGAATTCTTTCACATAATTCTTTAGGCATTCTAAACAAGTAAAAACCCTATAGTGGGCTATGGCTCTCAATTAAATGCTCCACACTATCCCAAAGCGTTATAATAACGAATGTGAATCGATTCGAACCATTTTCAAAAGCGTTAGCCCTTGAACCGAGGCAGGTCAGTGTATCGACTTTGATCAAATTCCATTAAAAGTTGAAGCGCACAGCTTGAACAGAAAAAAAAATTATGGGCAGACGGACAGACAAGCTTAGACCGATTCAGAAAATGAATCGGTCAGTATATAATACATAATGGGTCTATCGAAAGTCGTTCCGGGTGTTGCATACATCCGCACAAACGTAATATGCCCTTGTACCACAAGTGGCGTAGGAGTGTGAAAACTTACGACCATTTGAGTATGTCGATTATCTTAACAGTTGCTACCGATTCAATTCAAGTTAGGATTTATTATCACAATGTAGAGCCATTATGCTGAGCTTAAATTTAAGACAAAATCAATTTTTTTCCTTTAAAACTCATATAAGTCGTGTTCGGAAATATACATTGTTTACCTACCGATCGTATTGACATGGTTGTGCCATCTATTATGCCGACTCGAGTAACTCGAGTGTTTCACATGTACTTCGTTATGATCGAATAATTTTATGTGAGCTTTTAGTTCAACGATTTTTTTACAATATTCCGAGTCGTTGCCCGCTTTCGTGTAAGTATCACATTAAATTTACAGTATTATCTACAGTTTCCGATGACCATATTCGATATGGAATTACGGTTCGTATAACTCGAAGAAAAACTCGCATTACTTTACAATTCTTCGAAACAACATTTGATCTTGGCTAAATAGGTAGCCATAGGCGGCTAAGGTCAGATGATGAAAGAACGAATTCTCATTCGAATCATATTCGAATCGCGCATAAAATCAAGAAATATGCTTCAGCGACACGGGGTGCACGTACATATTCTTAAAAAGGATGAAGAGATATGTGAAGCTAATGCTATCTACTTGGCCGCCTATTATTATCCTGTGTCCACTTATCTGATTTTTCATGCAACTAACACCGCATCGGGAATTCGCTTGCGAGGACGATTGTGTCCGCAATCGCAGTTGTTTACAGGGTCATAATTTCTGATAAATTAAAAGAAAGTTCATATATTATATTGCACTAATATATAGGTATGTCTATCAAGGCTGGTTAGCAAAGCTTCAGGAGTAATCGCGAGGAACAAAGTATGACGATATAGTTAACATTTTCATATTCTTTTTTATTTTAAAGGGCATTAGTTCTAAATACTCGCGCGTGCACATACGAAATGAATTAATAAATTTAAACTTCCTGAAAGCTTAATAGTTTTTAACAACCTAATTTAGATATATAGGGCTCTTCGTATATTTTACCTTCAAAATTAAAGTTTCTTTCTCCTTTCGATAATTTTTATTGAAAAGTGATCAGATATTAAATGAGTGAAATTGCGATCAGTTGATTGAATTGCGCATGTAGTACACAAGCAACGCTTGTGCACTGACGCGGCACACCGCAACATAACATAACAGCATACCGTGTGAGACATAATGTGCCTCTTATCGATCTACTGGCACCGCTGTTATAAGTACTACACGAAACTCTCAAATGCGGGCTAATCAGAGAGCATAACAATAACAATAATAAAAGGAACAACAGCCAGAACAACAATAACAACAAAAAAAAAAAACAAAAAAAAAACAATAACAACGAGACAACGACAAGAGTGACAATAAAAGCGCAGAAAAGAAAATGTGGTAAGAATAACAGAAAGCCCCCGAGCTAAGCATAGCACATCACAGCTTATGATCGTGGGAAACTTTTTATGGCAACAGGTGCAACATAATTTACTTTTCGAAAATAAAAGCACTATCAAGCGAAACACGCGATTGTAATGTTTACACTACAGACTGCATATAAAGAGTTTTTCTGCTGAAGGCAATTGGAGCTGCATATTAAACAGAGCTTGGAAGGGCGAGTTCAAAAGTGTGTTATAAAGAATTTATATACTTACAAGACAAAAGCTATATATAATAAGACGACAAATGAATTTATAATAAGTTGATAATATGAAAAAAGCAGTATTGGCAAAGTCGCTTGCACGTTGCGATTTGTAAGTCGTCGCTTATACAATTCAGTTTAGTTAATAAATCGCTAAATTCCTATAAAAATAATTCATTCTTCTTATCTATCTCACAAATATCATATAACGACATATTCATATTCGTGTACTCTTCTAAGTATTTAACTCGAGTATTTCTTAAGCGACCACCCATTTAAAAATTCTCGTCAAGTAGAGAATCAAAAATATAAAGAAAAAAAAAAAAAAACAAACTAAAACTAAACAAATAAAGTCTCGCTAATCTTGCTACAGAATCTCGAATTTAAGCTGAAAACTTTTCATTATGATCTATAGAACCGGACATTCAGCATAAATTCGTTTCGAAATTGAACAAATAAACAATGAACGAAACGCTCTATAAATAATTCATTTCTTCCAAATGAATAATTTTTTCCCAACTCTATACATATGCAAACCGTATCAATGGTTTGAGAAAAAAAAGAAAAAAAAAAAACAAAAACAAAAAAAAACAGAAAACAAGAAAAGGAGAACAAGAAACAGAGACCATGTTCCACTTGGCTTAGGACGATTGTTTTGGCACCTATCGTTGGAGAATATCGACTCCGTACGACCCTAACGCATGAACATATGCGAAAATATTTTCCTTTTCGCAAATATTTTCTGGTTCCACTCGACTTTCTTTAAGGTAAGTTTTAGGACAGCTCTCTCCATTTCTCTCTCTCTCTCTCCATCTCTCTCCCTCGACTCTTACACCTACGGTATTAAGCTATGTTTTGGAATTGTGGCCACCCATCGTCCCACTTTGCTTCCTCTAGTTCAGATTATAGGCTTTTTGCCAGCCACATATAATATCGCCACCTTTTCAAAACTAAATGTAGGAAATTTTCAAATTCTGGGTTTGTCTCGAAAATGCTTCTTGTTTTGCAATATACATGGATTCGAAAAAATGTAATATTAAATCATAAAAAAAAAAATTCAAAACCGTTAATAGGCATAAAAAGTACTTATAAATCCGCGATGCACGGCCTTGAGACGGCGGCGTCATCGGACTATCCTACGTCTGCAATGCAAGGGAATACGCAGCAATACGTTGCAGGGAAATTAGGCAAACTGCAAAAACTAAGCTAAAATCCACGACACCTATCGGCAGAAGTGTTTTAGATTTGTTCTGATTTAATAATTAAGGTGAGGGCAAAAGGGTGCATAGCCAGTGAGAAGCAAGTCAAAGTTTGGGATTTAGCCGAAAACTATCGAATGCATGTAGCCGCGTATGACGTTCACATTACGACGTGTCACGGGTTAAAAATTGCAACCATTTCTTTTTAATCACTCCTTACTAGTTAGCAGCTTACCGGTACATCAGGAAGGGGGTTAATTATTTATTCCTTGGAGCATGTTCCAACAGAATTTAAAAGACATCAAAGTCCCTTAAAATGTCATCGTCGCACCTTCAACTCGGAATGCCTTAGGTGGCATTTAAGTTACTGTGGCTGTACAGTATGAGTGTGTGTTCAATGGAGTTTAAAGATGTTAATGCAGTCAATGACATAGCCTTTCATCTGGTTCACGGCAATTTGCTAACCGTAGGCGCAGATGGAACTTTCTAACTTATGGGACAAAGATATTCGCACAAAATTCATATCAAACTTCGAAACGTTGCTTACACTATAGGCTACGATGGTTCTACAGAGAACGGATATTTTAATTCCACCAAGAAGTCACAAATGCTTCACAAGATCGTTTTACGAAACATTAAAGTCATCCATCCACTGCTTTAATATTTGTGTTGCTTTTGAAACTCATTTTCGAAAATTTAAATTGCACCGAAGTCACATAAAAAAGTTTGTATTTTGTCACTAATGTATATCACGTGTTAAAATTCTTGACCGACAATCGGTAGTTAATGGTTAAGGTGCCGCACAACAAATTTCTCCTTGAAAGCCTGGGTTTTTTCTTTCACACGATGGGATGTTTTGTTGTCTTGTTAGACATCGTATCGTATCATATAGTGGAGATATTCATTTTCTCCGATTTGTTCTCGAAATAGACAGTTAACTTGAATGGTTAGCGCTAGCGTTGACGACGCAACGGCTGGACCTTGTTTACGCAATTAACTGTAGTGCACAGCAAGGAATCAGACTTTATCAGTGTAATTGCATTTCGTGTAGTGCACCAGGTAGCAGACGTTTTACTTATTGGCGCTGCCACTGAAAAAGAAACGATTTTGCGATAAAATCCGTTGCTTTCCTTCGTATGGCTTAAGGCCAAGTTGCTTCCCGAAAGAAGGCGGCATTACACATATGCAGGTTCAAGTTTGGTGTGTTCGATAAAATTGGGCCTTTATCTGTAGACTCGCGCGTATTCCTATGTGCATGGGAGCGCAATAAATTGAATTGAATTGAATGGATATTTATGCTGACCGGACAAGACCTTCGAGTATAAAATGTTGTATGTTATTATGATGAAGGGGTAAACATTGCTGGAAATGCAAGGGTTCAACGAAATTGTAGCACAAATTGTTATATAACGTCAAAAAGAGACCCTAACGAAAGGGTCTGTAGAAACGCGCTATTTTTTTAAGTTTTTCTCATAGCGTGACAAAGTTAATACGTAAACTCTGAGGTAAGTTATAAAGAGTAGAGAAACAAAATTTAGTAACAATAACACTAACTAGTGATTGCTAAGTAAAACCACTAAGAATTGTCTTTCTTGGCATCGTCGTTGTTATTGTTGCGTTCATGATAATGTTGATATTGCCTATGCAGTCACACGAGCACACCATAAATGGTGAAAACACAGATCGAGACCAATATATAGGCAGTCAGGCGCACGGACGCTCTGACTGAGAGACAGACAAGCAGGCTGACAAACAGGCATATGGAGAGACAGATAGTTACGTACACTTATAAATCCATTGCTCACACAGTTAAATAAACATATTAGAGTATTCTTGCGGTTAAAGCGGTATTTGAACCGTTTGTGTGAACATCAATAAATCCAGTTCTCATGTGTAAGCAATTCATTCGTTCATTTTTTTCTTTCATTACTTCATTCATTCATTCGCTCACTTCACTTTACGGTTGAAATCATCATGTCTGACACGCGCATGCGTCTCGCTTATAAGCTGCTTTTGTTTTGCTTTATTTTGTTTTGTTTTGTTTTGTTTCTTTTCGTTTTGTACATATGTATAATACTAATATTTAACCAATACCTTAAGACAGAGATTTCTTTCACAAAAATCGATACGATCGAGTCATAGTCAGTCTCGATGCGATGATTTATTAAGTGTTTTACTTGTTTACTCTTTTTTTAGGCATTGTTCGTGTGTTATGTGTCATGTTAAAGAGTCCTGTTATGGTGTAATTACTAAAAAAAAGACAAATATGTATTTATTACATTACATATATATATATACATATATATGTATATATGTAATAAAAACTAAACAAAATTCCGCTTATGTTTTATGATAATTAAAACAATTGAACCAATAGTTACTCTTTTCTGTCAAGTTGAGAAATAACGCTTTCAATTAATTAGTAGAAAATTCACAACGCCTTGCCTCTTGACAGTTCCGGATGGAATTGATTTTTCATAGCACACCTAAGCATAATCTGATCGATTGTTTGTGTGTCCTATCACCGATAAGCCCAGTCGAAAATAATAATTCAATTCTCTCTCTCTTTCTCTTTCTCTTTCTCTCTCTCTCTCTCTCTCTCTTTCTCTATCAAATGGATTTATTTTCGATAGATTTTTATTTGAAAAGCACTTAAATCATTTAAATCGAACGATGACCGATCGTAGATCAAAGCTAAAGATAATTTAGAATTCGATTTCAAAGAAAAAACGAAAAAATTTCAGTCTTCTGTCTTCATTCAAATCGCATTAAAAAAGCTGGAGTGTATATAAGAGGAAGCGAGAAAAAGATCAATTGAACATGAAATTAATTTTTTCTAAAATTCTTTCTTTTCCAATGGCCGAGATCAAGATTGGCCGAAAATCTCTATGGCGAATAGTGGATTATAAGGCTGCTGAAGAAGTACGATATTTGCAGTCTTATATCGACCAAGTGATTTCATTACAATACTGATCTTCTTCGATGATCGACGATCGTTGATTTCTCAAAGCTTGGCTTACAGTCGCCTTCGTTTGCTTGTATGAGGTTCAATGTCATAGTCGAGCCGAACTAATTATGATGTCAAATCCGAAAACTTTAAAAATGTATACGCGCTGATGATGTTCTTCAATTTTTAGCCTACGTGAAGAAATATTCGAAATCTCTTTTCCGATCGATAAACTTAAGCTACAGTTACGACGCTGCACCATGCGGCCCAATAAAGTTTAAGTTTAATGAACAACAGAATTTCAGTCGCCTTACGAACGCTTAATAAAAAAACTAATATCGCTTTCTTGCTACCTTAAAAACACTTCTCTGTTACATGTTTTTTTATGTTTCCATCATAAAGTTGGCTGTGTATTTATTGCAATATACATATGTACTTATAAGTTTTTTTCATATGAATCTATTTTGTTTTTTTTTTTCAATGTGATTGTGTTACCTCGAACAAATAGAATTAATTTATTTTATACAATTTTCGATGAGAATTAATTTAATAACTCAGTACAGAGCAATTTTGTGTTCAAATTTTGTTCATAAAATAAACAGCGTTAAGCACATTCATACATACATTCGGTAGTTCGCCTATGGATACATTTCGACAAGGCCAATAAACATTGATGGCGGGTGCGGATTGACAGAACAAAATTGTCATTCTTCTCATTTTGGAATTTCATAAATATGATCACAGCGACCTAACACTAGTGTACGTTTAACATTAACATGAAAAAGGTTGTATGCATGCATTGAAGTCAGCACTCCTTGACGATCGTATCTTTGTGGTTAGATTCGATCCGTTTTTTGGTGTACATAAGAAGAAGAAACGACCCAACTATTGCAAAAAGTTGTCTCGCTGTTCGCACAAATGCTTTAAATAGTAGATCTTCTAATTAATTTGTTGAAATAAAAGCCTTAAACCTTCGCAAGACTGATTAGTCTTTTGCCATATCATTGTGTGAGCGCAACGTGAAGTGATTTAATGAGAAAAGAAAAAAACAATAGTTTTTAGCATTTCTTTGCAAACAACTTTTGTTTACACAATTTGATTACGGGGCCTGTTCAACATAACGCACCGATTTGGTTTTGATTTTCCTTTTGCAAGAGACAAAATTGATAAAAGTCCCAAAAGCCCAACCACAACAACATTAGTATCGATAATGAAAACAACAACAAAAAAGAACTGAAGCAATAACATGTCTACATATGGCAATGTGTTCCGTTCTGCTATGTCACCTGTATTAACGATATCATTACGGATCGCGTTAGAAAATGTTGGCAGTGCCATCGATCAGCATACCTGCAAGGTAAACAATTCGCTCGTATCTTTAACGATGAAAATAAGGTTTGATGGAGCTATCCCGCTTGTAATCAATGAAACTTCTGGCTTCCTAATAACTTTCATTCAAATCTAGCCGTTGTTTCTCGATCTAAACGTGAAAGCATAAAATACTCTCTCTTCAAAGACCACCAAAATAGCTTTAAAAACGGCCACAGCTCACTAAGTTAAACTCATCCATGCCTAGTTTGTAGCTCTAAACTGGATATAATTAGCTAAATGTTTAGAATCGTCTCGAAGTATTCTCTTCTTTTTTTACGTAAGCGAGCAATCGTCTGAATAAGTCTAATAAAACTACAAATAGCAATACAGTAAAAAATATCCTATCCTATGGTACACTGCACTAAATCTCCTTCTTCTGATTGCACCGATATATTGTACTTGTAATCCGACAATCATCGGATGAGCCAAAAATCGTATTTTCGATAAGCGATCAGTTGATTCAACATAAATAAGTATCTTGCACATTATGAAGCCCCTTCAAATTTCTGGCCCAGCTCTAAATCCGGATGCTTCGTTTTCTATCTGATCGGCCGAACATTAATATTCATCAACATCACGTTGAAGCGGCTTGCAGATGGTTATCGATAACGACAGCACCTCCAGGACTACGTCTGTTAACAGTAATCGTTTGTAGCAAAATGTAAAAAACTAACAGTTAAACAGGTCTCTATTAGTGGCAGCTACGGACAGTGGCTTATTCATTTCGACGGTAAACTGTAATTTGCTGATTAAATCGACCTCGTAATTGCATGATTTGAAAACATTCGAATCGTTTTCCCGACTTGCCATACTCTTCTGTTCTGCTCTGCTCCGAGAGATTCTTGTTTCTTTGCCTTTACCATTACGTTAGATGAATAGGTTGAGCTCAATTGGACTGCAGACAATAACCCCGTGTACAAAACCTAGTTATTATATCCCTATTGAATTGCCTTACGTAGGACGAGCCAGTAACCAATCGTTTAGTCCATTCATTCATTCAATTGTCTTTATTACTTAAGGATTGTTGTGCACTTATTTGATTAAGTTTCTCATTTTCAACAAAGAATTGAAAGCATTATGTGAAGCGATTGCTGGTCAAATTGTTAGTCGTTAATTATACACTAAAATCTTTGCCGATAGATTCCGAACCATTTTTTGTCTACTAGTCTGTCGGTCCGTTTGATGTCTGCCAATAGCATTTGCGATTGATTCGCGGGTTACAATTATTGAGATATTTTAACAATATGTGGCACACTGACGCGTTCTAGAGTAAGGTCGGAATGGATAAAGAGTCATCGACAGATGCAACAAATGGGGAAAACTTGTGGTAGTAACTTCCGCCACCCGCAGCATTCTTACAGATGGTAAAACAAGATTGAATTTTCAAATCTTTACGATGCAAATTGCATGAAAATATGAGTTAGACTTATAGATTTCCCGTGCGATCACACACCGCCGCATTTGGGCTCCATTCCAATTCAAACGGCCATCGAAAACTAGGTCTTTTTACAGTAACAAGATTTGTTGTCAAGTAGATTGTGACAAAAATAGCTGGAGAATAGTAAGTTGTTGACAAAAAAAAAGAAATAATTTTACCTACTTTGGACGCATAGGGGCGGGTTGCTTACATCCGTGGCTGTCCCTATATTTCTCAAATGAAAAGTAAGCATTTAAGCTATAGGGAGGTACGATTGGTGTGGTGTTCTACGATATAAATAAGTAAAGCATTGTACATTAGGCAAACTAGTGTAGGACACTAAAAGATCGGCCTTGCCTGAATATCATATATCTTGATTTCTTTACTTTAAGATTAATCTCAAAATTCTTCTTTTTGCACTATGCGGCCGTTATTCTGCGGTATACGTATTTCGTTGAATTCGATATGTAAATGAATGAAAAAAAAACGTGAACGAGAAATGACGGAATACGGGACGTAACCAAAATAACTCAAGATGTCACGGTGTAACGTTAACGCTTGCATACACATCCGACTGTTAAAAATGAAATGACAAGATATTCACAAACTGGTGTTCTTCAGATTACCACAAAAATTATTGGGTCGTGATTTATGAAATGAAATTTTACGAAAACCATTATTACATTTTCATCTCTTGAGTCTCAGTCTTGAGGAACATTTATCGGTGAAAATACGCACAAAAAAATATCCGCAGGCCAGACAGGCATTTATTTATAACTGATTATTACCGTCAAAAATGATTTTAAACATTTTCCGAACAAATTTTACAATGAAAGATAGACTCGTTAAAGTGTAAAGTGTTAAGTAAAACGTGAAATGATTACAATAAAATGCTTTAGGTAGTGCAAAGGCAACAAAAACAACAGCAAAAGAAAAAACAAAAATAAAAAGGTGGGTGTTACATACTCCAAGCTGTATGTAGCATTATACCGAATGCTGCTGACTTCTGCTATCACTATAACAGATATTATCAGATCACCAGCAGCAAACGTATGATGTGATACTTAAATGAACACACGATCATGTTACTACTGTGTACTGCCTGTGAAACGTGGGAAAGAATTTATTTTCAAAAAAAAAAAAAAAAAGAAAAAAAGTTTTGAAAGAAGCAGAGAGAAACGAAAAACATCATAATAATAATGTCGGTGATTGAACTCGTAGCGCGTGTTAAAAGTAAAACTGTTTAGAAACATACACACACACACACACACACACGTACACATACTTCAGTGTCTACATTAAAAAAATCAAAAAAAGTTTTTTGTTTTGCGTTAACTGTTCTTAACTTAAGGAAAAATTGATAATCAAACTAAATTGATTTGAAACAAAAGATTCTTTCAAAGCTCTTTTCGCTTTACGAACTATAAATATCTGCTGATTTGTGTGATTAAATTTAACAAAGCAAAGTACTTCGTACACGGATAAGACGACTTTTCAAGTTTTAACCAGAGTTAGGGGTTCCAGGTTTTCCAAAGAAACGATAATAAATCCGCTACTGAGATAAAATTTTGATTGAATGATGATCGATACTATAACTATTTTTAAAGAGTTGTGCAGTTGTTGGTGATGACTTCTGCATAGAAATTTCTTTGATCAAAACGGAAGTGAGGTTTTCTAAAACCCTACGGGCATGAGTAAGATATGCCTTTCGCAATGAATTGACTGACTTGTCTGGTCTTTCGGAAATTATATATTTTTACTGTCAGAACGAAAGCCTTCGTAGCGCTGTCAGTACCTTAATAGAATATCGTACGTTAATTCGTGCAGCAAACACTGCGTTCCACTAGATGACAAAACTATTCTCTCGGACTTTCCCACTTAAGCTGAACAATGCCCCTAATAAGGGGAAAAGTGGAAGAGGCAGCGGGAGAGAAGAAAAGCGAGCGAGAAAGTGAAGTTTTCTTAATGATTTCGACCGAAGGCGAGCAAAGAATATCTGAACAGCTGACACCTGCCTATAAGTGTTATAAAATTACTAACCCTACTGACTAGGTTGCAGCTACCTAATGTAGGAATATATAGGAGTATAAAAGGGAAATAGAGCGCAGAGAGAGAGTATGAAAGAAATTTAAAGAATTCACTCCTCCTTCGGGAAACATCATTTTAGGTATTATTACATCTTGGCCAGTTCCTGGACATTTATTATTAAAACTTGTCCTTAATCTGGGCGATGGCATTCGCTGATTGTTTTCTTCAACCTTGTATTCTCTGTCTCATGTTTTTGCCTACCCCACACAGAGCATGTCAATTAATTTCATCATTCTTTTTGCAGTAGTAAGTAGTAGGTAAAGGAAATTAAAACATGTGTAAATGTTAGGAAATTAACTGTTAGTTCGCTTTAGCCATTCGTTCGTTTCGAAGAATGCTAAGCTCGACTTTGATCGCTTTTAGTCAATTGGCTAATTTAGTTAATAATTAACATTAAGAGTCGTCCGAGATATAATAGCAGACGACCAAGTCTCAAGAAGTAGAAAATGATACTCTGATAACTGACTGGCCCGTATGTAAATCTCTAATGTAAGTGCGACGCAGATCGTAATGAGTTCGATTTGATTTAATTTTTTTACTTTTCACGCTGATATTGCATTGAAAGCTTAACGACAAACGATTCAACCATAATCCCAAGGATGGCCATCAAGCGAATAAGATGCAACGATGTACGATGTTATCGCCCGCCGCAATAACTTGATGATTTCATCATGGCCGCGGCAAGGGGCACTTTTCTAATTGAAAGTTTGTTCTGGAGTTCGCTTTTGCAAGCTTTATCGAATTGTAATTTCTGCAAAGTCTACACGAATACTTATTGATTGGATCTATCATTATTATCGCGACTTATTTTAAGATTAAATCCTACACAGATCGCGTTGTCAACAATGTATCCCATAAGTTAGACACCATATTATTTGCATATCGCTAATTAAAGGAAATCCTTTAGAAATTCAATCGCGATGTTTGAAAACTGTTTACGTTGTATCCACAAATCCGTATGAATTTTCCCTTCGGAACCCAAAATAATTAACCTTCGGCTTCAATGTCCTTTACAGCAAATAATCTTTAAACCCGTAATCTCAGTGAATTTCGAGCAGCGGAGAGTAATTAACTGGCTGCTTGGCACATAACTATTTTTTTATTTTCGATAACATTTGTTAACATAAAGACTTAGTTTGACATTATAGCCAAACGATCTCTTATATTGCTTTTATTCACCCAAACCATGCACCATACAATCTTCTTTTCGCATTTAAAGATTCCTTTTTCGCCGCCACTCACTAACGGCAAACTAAGTGGATAATGATTTACGACGTCGGAAGAATAAATGGCTTATAAGCGATATCTGAAAGATAGCTGATTACTTACGGAGGTAATGATATGAAAATTGACGCGACACGTACTTAATCTCCAGCTATGATATTTTCAGTTGCTACAAAAACACATGTCAGACTAATCAACAGGCAGAAGAATTAAAATCTTAGTTGAGTTCAAGCGAGAAATCGGCTAAAGAGCTTTATGGCGTGGGAATTGCAAAAATTTTATTCGGCTGTAATCGGATCTTTTACGTTCACCACTTTTATCTTTAAAAATAACGAGCAAGTATTTGTTGTTGTATTGTCATGGGTAATGATGAGTCAAAAGACTCATTTTTTTTTTTTTTGCTTTTGAACATATTCTTATTGTCAGTTCACGTTGCGTGATGGACGTGTCCCTAGACCAATTCCGGCCATTTTTAATAACGTAGTAACCCTAAATGCCACAACTTCCAAATTATTTTTCGCATTTTGCTTCCGTTATCATCATTTTTGCGACCAGGGAAATGTTTACTATGGACTTGACTTGACAGATGGACGGATACGGCATACGTACACTTGATCGGATCTGTAAAGCTTTCTTCTGAGTTTCGCAAACTTTTTGACAAGATAAGTATGTGTGTCCGTCATCGTTCGGTGATGGGTATAAAAACAAAACATATTTGCACGACTTTGTTTTGATGTAATGAAAAGAGATTAGGAAGGCTTAAGGCATACATTCATACTTAAGTATGTAGAAGTGTTCATAATCGATTGATCGTAAGTAGGTCTTAAGCATAAACTGGTGTCAACATCAATAAATGACTATACCGAACATTGATAATTAATTATTTATTTGCCTTAGAATGACGTTAAGCTTAAATCTATTCGATCTATTTCATATAATATTCACACGATTTGTTATTTGTTTTTTTTTTCTTTTCTTTTCTTTAATTCACATGTTTGTAGATTTTGTTTTTTTTTTTTTGTTTTTATTTTTTCCTCTTCGGCTTAGCTAAACGTACATGTTTCGCTGCTCAAAGAATTTCATTCATAAAAAATCTTTACACTCTTCTTATATTTGCTATAAACAAAGAAATGTATGAAAAAGAAACCAAAACAAAACAGGTTTTTCATCCGATGACGTTAAACGCTTGATGTGGATATGTTGATGTTCGCAATACATGCGAACGAATATGTGAGATAAAAAAGTTTTGGTAGCATTCAACATGAAACGTCTCCCCATTGGCTAACAAGATCGTGCCGACAATAAAAGTAATAAAACGAAATACATTCGTTTGGAGTGTTCGGCCCCATGATGATAGTAGCAATCGAGCGCGTGTCATAAAGAAGCTTTGCATTGTCTGAGTTGTGCACGCTGTTCAGTTGGGTGACATACGTAATATTAACTTCTTCCGTGACTCAAGCTTAAGAGAGACAATCACTCTATTAACTCCATATATATATATATATATATATATATACGCGTTTGTATGCGCGTGTATGCTTGTGTGCTTGCGTGTGTGTGTGTGTTTGTGTGTTTGTGTGTTTGTGCTTGTGTTTAGTTTTATTATTTTCTTCAGATTTTTCTTTGCGTTATGTTCTGTTGTGTTTTGTTTATTTAAAAATCTTCAAATAAAATTAAAGGTCTTCTAGTTGGAAAAGATCATTCCATACGAATACGTGAACGTGCATAGATCTTATTAGAAAACCAAAGCATTGTTCGATCTTCATTCTTCTAACATATATGTATATATGTACATGTATATATATACATATGTACATATATATATGTATGTATAAATAAATGAGAACAATTAACCAAAGTTTTAAAAACCAAACTGTGTGAGAAACTTTACAGAGAATAACTTCAAATATCAGAAAAAGTTTGAAAAAAAAGTTTTGAGAAAAAGTTTCATATTAAATTCTTTCGACATCAAAAATTCAAAGTGAAGTTAATGAATTCCACCGCTAGAATGCCGCCTAATCATCAATTTATGTTAAATTCTTTGCCGATAGAACCTGTGTCCCGAACATATCAATATCGCAAAATAATGAAACCGATGTTGGAACGCAAACGGCGAGCCAGGATTAATAAATGTTTGGATGAATTGAAAGATTTAATGACCGGCACCTTGCAAGCGGTAAGTGCTCGGTCACATATATTGTCGACTAACTTATAACTCTGCGCCAACTTCCCGTTAACGCATACTCTAGTACTGCGTATATACAACTTGCAGAGTTATATTTTCATCGTACTCTCTATAAGACAGCAAACAAGTGGAGGCAGGAGGCAGGAAGAGAAGAAGAAATTAGCTTTTGACAAATGTAACCCAAGCAGCTGTTGCTTTATATCAACTAACTAAGAGCACTTATGTGCAAGTGATAATTAGCGCATACGTATATATGTTTGCTATAGGTTTGAATGAGATTTCAATCAAATTTGTTGTTAATCAATGATTCATTGAATGCATCAAGTAAAATGTTATTGTTGTTTTCTTACCTAGAAAGTTCACTTAATCTGTAGCGTGATTGGTCACAACACTTTCTCAGTTTACCGATAACAGATGTATGTCTTAGCGGAGGCACTCGCTGAGCTCAAGCACTCGTCTGTCAGATCATCTGTAGTTCAGGACGAGGTTAATGTTTGAATGTTTGACATGACAAGCGTCATGAAAAATTTCTTTCCCTCGCTTCACAGCATAAGGTCAGTCATTGCCGATCTGGTGAATCATTTTAGAAAATCTCCCTTGACATATTTGGTTTCACGTCTTGTTAGCAAATTCAATACGAACTTTTTATTATATTTGGGACTTTAGTGTCATCTAAATGCTTACAACTGATATTACCTCGAACTCTCTGATCTGACTATTCAATGCTGATACAAATGGTCTGGCTTTTATCAAAATGTCTATTTTCTCAAGTTACCAAAACGCACACACTTCTCATCACAAGTAACCAAGTAATGCGAAAATCGAACTCCTTAATATCTTTAGAATGCAGCTGGAGTTCGTGCAACGCAAACAAGCTTTCCTAGTTTTTAAACCATTGTTTCATATTGAAAAGTTTGGAAGCACTTTGCCATTATGACAGAGTTCGGAAAATTGTTGTTTTCAATCTTTTTGGACTTTTTACCCGCTTTTTACACCTAAAAACAGAAATATTCTTCTTGAACCGCTAAAGACATTCTCCCCTAAATTATTCTCTCCTAAATTATTCAACGATCAGGAGACACTCGATTCCAAGATCTTTTGAAGTCTTCCTTATTTCTTCGACAATCAAAATGAATGATATGCTGGGAAGTCAAGTTGGAACGTAAAGGACTTTTATTGAGATTACCGCTCAGCGTGAACGACTGTTTCGTTTTGTCATTCGTACGATTAAAATACAAATGAATTATTGACGATGTTGTTATTCACGTTTTTAAAGATTTGAGTTTTCGTAGGGTTTCTTGTGATTAACGCAATGTGGAATTTCTGTTTTCTTTTTTTGCATGTCACCAAATTATCTAGAATTCATTTACATATTATGTAACACATCGGTCCACACTTACCGAACCGAGACATATCGTACCGTAGATAGTAGGTGTCGTCTCTAATAAAAAATCATTAGCAGTTTTACAAGGCGCCAAGCCTCAACCGACACCTGTCAAAATTTCATGCTAAAAATAGCGCACTTTAGACATTTTCAAAACAACGAAAGAATTCAACTTTCGCATGCTAATCACACCTTGCTTTTTAAGGGGGAAAAATGCATATTGAAATTCAACATTGGCTTGAAAAATTTCACGCCAGCTCAACTCTGACGTGGCTTCCTAATGGACACCGATGATGCTGAACGGGGTGCACGCTAAAAAGAAATTGCGCCAGAAATCGTTAAAAAAAGAACAAAAAAAAATCCAGAAAATTACAGGAGAGTTAGTTGACATTTTAAAAATGTCACAAGACAGTATTCACTACTTTGCATTAAAATGTGGGCAGAGAAACGGTGTTTTCCGAATGGATACCGACGTTTCTCAGATTGGCACACAAACACCGTATTACAAGTTGGCGAGTTGGCGATGGCAAAATTGCATGAAATGAGGTTTGAACTGCTGACCTCCCTCACTGTTCTCTGCAAATCTATTCTCCAGGGACTGTCATTGGTTTGCAAATGTGAAGAGTATCCTGGGAAAATTTGCTTCAAATAATGAGATCATTGTGGGAACTGAAGCGTATTTGAAGACAATCCATAAATCGTTCTATAAAAAACATTTCGAAATACAACAATCGCTCTGAACTGCCTATACAGCTGCTGAAGGAGGTTACGAAAACTTATATTTTGCGCAAAACAGTCTCGTTTCGTTGATTAGTCGTGGGCATCATCGATCAGTATACAGCAACCGTACACAAGGCGTGACTGGAGATTAGGTTGAACACAGCCTCGACAGTACATTTAAGATAATGTAACTAAAGAATAATCTATTGAATAAAATACAACACATATTCGACTGGGCCCGCAAAGTGGCGAGAATAACATAGATACGCAATACGATTTACTTGAATATGATGTCAAATGATATGACGATCTTGCTTTATCATCAACTATGGCGGTTGCTCTAGTATTTCGCTCGTTACCGAATTACGGCTCGAACTGATCAAATAAATGGTGTACCGTGTCTTGTAAACTTGAGCTGGATGGAGGCTAAACAAAGTCGCAAGAATTCGTTGCATTAATTGCATTTACTGAGTTTACCTAAAATATTGCCCTCGATAAGACTGAACTTATGCGAAATAGTTCTGAACGCCCCTCTTGCAAACTGTGTCAAATCTAGGGAAGAAAATGGTGGTTCACGCCTACACTGCAACAATTGACATTTTTATGGTCTTCAACCTCCGATTATAGTCTGTTTCTATTCTATATTTACATATATATATGCTTTTCGGTAACTTTAGAGCCTTTCGTGCACACACCAATATATTATTGTTCAGTAGGTTCAGTAGGTTGTTTCTTGATGACTTTGTTGCTAAATCGAATGTGAGGGTTGAGGTTATGTCCAGCCTAACTTTCAATTGCTGTTCGTACGCAGTATTTCTTTTATTTATGTTACTTTGAGTCTCTGACTGTTGCATGTTTCGAGAGAATGAAATTCTTGCAACTGCTCCACGTATGGTGTATTATATATGAAAAAGCGGAACAGTTATAAGTATTTCTGTTTCGACTCTGTTGCGAGTTTTTGACAAAAAACTTTTAAGTAATATTTCAAAATCCGATTTTTTTTCTTCTTTGTAATAACAAATGTGCTTGTTTTTCTTCAGGATGGCGAAAATGTATCGAAATTGGAGAAAGCAGATATCCTAGAGCTGACCGTACGTCACTTGCAACGTTTACGAGCGAAAAATGCTCTATTTGTACGTCACAACGACTCTTTAAATATGGAAAAATTCTGGGCTGGCTTTCAGCATTGCGCCGGCGAGGTGGCACAATTTCTCAGCAAATATGATCGTAACGTTACCGGCGATCTTATACAGTATATAGCCAATTATGTACCGAATGTTGCAATAACGTCATCACCAGTGTCAATAATGTTACGCCAGACATTAAATGTGCCGAGTACAACGCGGGAGGCACTACAATACCAAAGATTAATCAACAGCAGCACCAAAACAACTGCAACAGCAGCAGCAACAGCAACAGCGTCCACTACATCGTCAACATCAACTTCAACTTACTGTAGTAACGAGTATTATGGAAACCAACAACCTAATCGCTGTCCTTATGCAAATGAGGCTTTAATGAAGAAAGAAGCAAATGACATCGAAAAAGGAAATGTGTGGAGGCCTTGGTAAAAAAAAAAAAATGAAAGCAAAAAGTTTTAATTAAAATTCTAAGTGTAATTGTAAGGCAGATAGTTAATAGGATTTACAGGGAAAGTAAAGGACTGTTTAGCAGACATGCGTACATTTAATGTACATAACCAACGATTTATTTTTTTTATTTTTGCTTTTTATGTGAAATGTTAAGCCATTTGCAAAAAGAACCGTTTCTTTTAAAGTAATTTAACTTCTCTATGGCAATCATTATAAGATATTGTTAATAAGGTATTGTCGATTAAGAAATCATTGCTTTAGCTTTAGAGAAATTTTTGTTTTAATTTTCTGCTTCTCTTTCACAAACTATTTGAAATACGAAGCCAAGCTTTATTCCATAAACGTTACGTTATATTGTTTAAATTGATAAGCCAACAACAAATAACGGTACACTTTTATATTATTAAGTCGCCATTAAAGAGAGTAAACATTAAAATTCCATTTATAACATGCAACACGGATGGATGAAATGGTCCAAGTTGACTTATGATAGAACAACACTACTAAAGTTGTTTCTTTTCGCGTTCAAAGAACAACACACTGCGATTTGCTTTCCCATGGATTTCTTCTTTTTTTTTTTTTTTTTTTTTCACAATCTATTTTTACAAAATATTAGTGTAAATAGACACAACTGTACTTTCTCACGATGTCATTCCATTTATTGCGATTTAGAAAATCATTTTCTTTTAATTTTTTCATCTCTTGTCTGAGACAAGATTGCTTAGCATTTCTACTTCGAGTAATCGAGCAGAATGAACGCAAACCCGTACGCGCATGCGCACGCGCGCTTATCTTAAACACTTTTAAAACATCTTTCTTCTCTACCCACCTAATGCTCCTTAAATGCTTGAAATTATTTCTTACGCTTATATCAGAATTTACCTTAAAACTTTTATATTCACATATACATGTGTATACATATATATATAATTGTTCATTCATTAACTTGGAATGATTCAGTCAGTCATTAATAAGATTAATATTCCAGTTAAACTTGGGCAATATATGTAATCGTTTAATAGGGGGATTGAAAAGAGGAGTGAGGAAGAAAGAGTGGGAGAGCGATAGAGAGGAAATCGAATCGTAGCTTCTCATTTAATGCATTGAAAATCTTGATGAAGGAGGACATGCGACTTTCTTTTTTTTTTAAATCACTTACGTTATTGTCGATTCCGTTTAAAACAATTTATTTATTTTATTAATCAATACCGCTTATTATCGTTATCTTTATTATTATTATTATTATAATTATTATTATAATTATTATTATAATTATCATTATCATTATTATTATTATTATTATTATTATTATTATTATTTAACTGCAATTTTATTAAAATATGTTATTTAATATAATTTATATTTAAATCATTTGCATAACATTTAAATATTTTAATTTTATTTTTTTTATTTTTTTTTTCATTTCTTTTCATTTTATTCGTTATTGTAAAGATTCTTAGGTATCTTATATACTGTATATGTATGTATAACGCGTAGATATATTACGTAGTTAGGTTTGTATATAAAAAGCACATTCAAAATAAAGTTTAAAAAAATAAAATTATTTAAAAAAAAAAAAACCAAAAATATTATTTAAAAATTTTTGAAAAAGATTTCTCTTTCATAATATGTTGTAATATTTGTTTTAAAATATTGTTTTTTTTTTTTTGTTTGTTTTGTTTTTTTTTTCTTTTCTCATTTTCATTTCTTTTAATTTAGTATTTGTATTATATGTATATGAATGATATTTTGCTTTTGTAAACTGGGATTTAGCATTGATTTCGCTTAATAAAAATATAAGTTTTCTTATAAAATGGAAAAAATTGCTTTATATACGATTAAGAATAGGAGTTATACCGACTACCGAAGATTAGTTCAAGTTTTCTTGTATCGTAACGCACCTTGCTGCGATGCAATTGCGATACAGATTACTTGCAGTTGGTATACCGTTCATTTTTGTCCCCACGTCCTTATGTCCGTTCTTACTAAGCATGTTTGCCATAGTGGATAATGAGTTATTTTTTACGCTTAGCTTTGCATCGTAACTCTAAATGCTTTATCTACCCCAAGTGTTGATCTCATTGACTCTCAGACATATTTGCAGATATTTTTCATTGATGTATGCAATGCAAGCGTTTAGTGTAGTTAGTTGTAAGGGTTAGACTTTAGAACCAAATTTCTTGAACGCTCGTACTGAAAAGTCTTTCATACAGATTCGATAAGAGCGTGCCTCTAACGAGATATAGCCGGTATTGTAATGAAAACATGGTTTCGTTCGACCCTCACGATGATATTTTCATGCGAAGATGTAAGCAACAGAACGAAGGTAGTTCTAAATAAGTTTTGAGAAAAGTTTCGTCTTGATGTTAAAAAAAAAAAAAAAAAAACAGTTCAAAATTTGTAGGACTCATTGCGCCGATTCAACAGGATGACATTATTTTAATCATTCCACCGTTTTCCGCGATGATTTATATATACATGTAAAAATAATAGCAAAAATTCTGACAAAAATTTAATATTTACATACATACCTAACATCTTGGAAAATTCTCGCGAAACTCTTGTCTTGAAGGATTGCTTCGTTCTTCGAGACATTCTGCAATGAGTGACATTATTCAAGAAGGGATTTGTGCTTGCGCATATCGATAATATATAAAAAAGCCTCAATCCATCTACTACTGAACTTGCCTTCAGCAAGCACGTCATTTACTTCCACTCATTGAAGCTCCTCAATCGGAAAGTAGGGCAAAGCCAAGGAATGTTAATCAATTTTATAATTTTTAGATATTGCTTTGAGGGGGCAAGTACTTTGAAGATTTACTCTCAAATCAAGCGGTACATGTAAGCGTTATTCAGTACTCATACGCTCCGTACACCGTAATTACTTATATTCACATTTTAATTTTTAGAGTTACACGCTTTACAAATTTAGCGGGGTAGTGGGTATCCAAGATACGCCCTAAGGCGTAATATATTTATACAATCTTTGTCTTGTGTGAGTGTAAAATTGATGTAAAGTTTACTTTTATAGGTTTTCGTTATCAATCAATACCTTGTTTAAATTTTTATTACTCTTATCTCATTATTATTATTATTATTATTATAGCTTTTTGTAAAATCTTCCTTTTTTTTTTCTTCTTTTGTTTGGTTTATTCTTATTTTTCTCTATATAAGCAATTAAATTTTTGTTTAATAATTAATTTCACTTTCTTACTTTCATTTTGTTTATTTATTTACTTTTTTTCTTTTTTTTTGTAAAATTTCGGTGTTTTTCATTTCATTGTTTTTGTATTTAAGTTGATCTTTTGAATTAATGGCATAAATTATTTACAAATGTTGTATAATTGTTTTCCCAGTTCTTGCATATCGCTCTAAAGTGATGCTTTTAAAAATTTAACTTATACTTAAACTTATCTCGTATCCTTTAATTAAACAGGTTGCTGTCAGTACACATATATTTAGCAATATCTTAAGACATAAGCGTTAAGAAATTGATTGTTGCTGCTAAAATTGTTGCTTATTTGTTGCTCTATTCCTTTAATTGAGATTAATTTTTATTTACTATTACTTCCGTATTATTTGTATTTAGTTTTGCTAGAATTTTAAAATTTATTTTCGTAATATTTTTCTTCTACTTCTCCGTCTTTAATGACAGGAAAGACAAAAAAAAAAAAAAACAAAAGAAGACTTAAGTTTGAGTCTAAATTAGGAAAGTGCTTAAACTTTTCAGCAAAATTTTTTGTGCTTGCAACGGAATATTGCATAAAGTGCGGACTGAAAGCACTACAAGAACTATTTTCAATTTGTATGAATAATTTTTTATTTATATATTTATTCCTTTTTTTGTTTTTATTTTTCCTATATTTTATATATCATAGGGGAGGAGAAGTGTTATAGTATTGCTTACGACCTCGTTTTTTTTTTTTTTTTTTCATTTTTTAATTTTTCTTTTTAGTGCTGTTTTTTTATATTTTTAAATCTATAGTAGTTTCACGCAGAGACTTTACTAGATTTCATGTTTATATTTAGTTTATCAAGCGTAACTGACTCCTCTCAATTTAATCATAGAGTAGCATGTAACACACATCCACTAGAATTTGATTTCAGATCATTTGCGGTATTAGGGTTTTGCTCTTAGTTACGCTTTATCCATAGCGTATTATACAAGTGATGCAAATATAAAAAAAAGAAGGCGTAAACGACCATTTCATAGTTCCTTCAAGCACACAGTTCAAGTGTAGTGTCAAGTGGACAGTCGCTTAACAATAACGAAGTGAGTTTAGTGGGATTTTAGTAAGAGGTGCGTAAGCCGGTAAACTGCCGGCCCGTCACGCCACCTCTCCATCATCGCTAACTACCCGTACATTTTCTGGCGATTATGTAAAATATCCTTTCGACCTAAAAAATATCGTCAACTCCTTCCAAAAGTGTACACAGTCTTTCAATAGAAAGCGAGTCTTGCAACTTACTACGGCATGTCTAGACAAATAGATGGAAACAACGAATCCTCTTGAAAATGTGTATTACGAAAACGATTACTTATATAAAAGATGAAGTAAACTACGCTAGGTAGTGGTTGACTATTTATTGACATGAAGTATAGCTTCGTTCGTTGCATTTAAACCGGAAAAACCACCCAAATAATGATGAAAAAGTATCAAGAATTTATTGATTAGAAATTTTCATCGATTGTCTCCTATTCGCGGGCACAGTACAGCACAACCAGCTCGTGTTCTAATCGAGATATCTTCTTTATCACTTTATCACTTTATCACAGCGGTTGGGATTCGTTGAACGTTTCGAAGGCGAAAACTGAGCGCACCTTAAAAACGGTTACCGAAAATTTTAACAAATTGGAAACCCCTTACCCAAGTTGCTATTCCATGCAACGCAACCCTATCCTTTATATATATATACACATGACGAATGAATAAATTATTTCGAATTTTTAATTAGAAGCCTGTATTTGCTGTCCAAGTTACTTTCAGCGTGAATTGTGGACCACCTTCAGTCCGGTTCTTGCATGTTTACAAGTGCGTGCAAAATTTGCCGACGGTGTTTCACTTGTTCAAATATAATAATGCAAGACATAACTTTCTCTATACAAAACTATGAAAATGGAAATGTTTTTATCCCAGCGCGTACTTACTGAAAAGAAGACGATGCAGTCAAAAATACTACTAAGCAAATCTGCATTTAAATCAAGACATTTGACTTGCTTATCATTCCTTATAGCGGTGAAAGCAAGTAAATCAGATTACGGCACACACGCATGCCGTGCATGCATTTGGAGTTAAATGACAAAATTAAATTTAGAGTGTAAAGTTAACGGTACGGTTAAAGTTAAGTTTAAATTTGGAGAATTAAAGTGAAACTTAAAACTACAGTTACGATTAAGTTTAAGGTAAAGTTTAAGATGAAAGTTAGGGTTGTTTTTATGTTAAAGTGCAGGTTAAACTATAAGTTTATGCCTAAGGTCAAGTTTAAGGAATTCAAATAAAACTATGAAAAGTCCTTCTGCCACCAGAGGTGGCTTTTTTCCGATGATGTGTCTTTGTCACGCTAATCGAATGCTTTTGCAGTTAGCTTAACGATACGAATTGTCAGTCTAACTTTCAGTTAAAGTAACCTGCGTTTCAATGGAAAATATCCCAATGTTGCAAAATGTCCTTTATTATGATTTTTGATAATAATTTTATCCGATTTACACGTGGCTTTGTATGGTTAATGCATAAGTCTTACGCATTCCCCTTTCCGCTAAACAAGAATTTTGTTTTTTTAATAAATGAATAAAAGATCAGCTAGTGGATGTGCTCCTTAATGCTGTAAGAATTTCGAACTAGACTTAATATCCAGCAACGGCGAAATTAAACGCTTTTAACTTCTGATTGCATTTTTTAACTTTTTTTCAGTTAGCGAGATAGTAAGCATACTACTTACATAATAAGTAATGCGTTAAACAAACTTGTTGTCGAACTTTAATGTTTTCATACATTGCAAAAAAGAATTGTAACAATGTTTGCTTATTAAGTTTTATTTATTTTTTTTTTTTTGATTTTTTTTAATATTTGAATATTTTAATTTATAATCTGTAATGCATAAATAGTTAATTGGATTTTTTAATATATTATGTTAATTAAATTTTAAATTATATATGAGAAAAAAAAGTTGTAATTATTAATATTAAAAAATGAAAAAAAAAAATTTTTTTTTTTTTTTTTTATTATCATAATCTGGTAAATATTGTTAAAGAGTTTTGCTTCAAAAAGAGGTGACAATGTTACAAGAACAACAACGGCATCGAGTGAACTTATCGTAAACATCATCTGAAATTGTTGTTGTGTATATGAAAATTAGACGATCTATTCGCCAATCGAGACTACGCTTATAGTGAACTTGGAAGGTGTGCCTTAATTGATTGATTATCAGTTTATGCCGCAATAAAGAGCAACTACCAGATTTTTTTCAAGAGTTTCATAGACTTTTTATTGATTAAATTGATTTTAAAACTTGAATACGGTGTAGCTTTGTTAATTTTCTCATTGAAAATGCAAATCATAATTAGATACACGAGCAAGCAGACACACAGACTAATCTGGATAAATGAAAGTGATTGCTATAGGGTGTAAATGCATTTTATGGATCTTCCAATGCATTTAATCTGCAACTACAATGATGAATAAAAATACGATATATTGCCATATACTCTTCTTCTTTTTTTCTCATAATTATTTAAAGCTAATTTAATTATTAACGAGGAATAAAATTATCTTCGATTCTCGACGAATTTTCTATACCCACCATCTTTAAGTTTTAAAAAAAAAAAGAAACCCCAAAAAAAACGAAAGTAGGCCGATTTCCTTCATCTGTGCACATACACCTGTCCTCTTACATCATCCACAGAATATATGCGAACATATTTAATGTGATATCTGTTACAGTTTATAAACCAATTTTGGAAACAGGGATGCCTTCAGATTACGTTGCACTTTAATCACAGCCTTCGACCAATTTGATGCTTTTTCGAGAATAATCTGCGCGCAGAGAACCTGCACTATTCCAATTAAATTTGAAGCCGCGATCGTAGTTTTCGCAAGCGGGGGTATATTAACCGTAGATGGACAGACGCACAGATATGCTTAGATCACTTCAGAATTTGATGCTAATCAAAAAGATAGATTCCGTCTGCTATTTCCCTCCCGTGTTGCAAATGCTTTGACACAATGAATGTACCCGCCTTCATCGCTTTGACGGGTATGAGAACAAAATAAAAACTTGCATTTGTTATAATTACATTCTAATTAAAAGCTTTTTAAACTGTTTTGCATGATTTACGCTTTAATCGGATTATGATGTAAGCAAAAAGATAGGCATTTAAAGGACTATTGTGTTGTCCTGTTAGTTGAGAAATTTTTTCTTTTAAATATAAACAGAAATGAATTCTCATCGAGGTCATTAACATATTTAAATTATGTATCCATTTGTTGCCGCTTATTGTCTTTGTGCATTTGTATGCAAATCAACTTTCATTAATTGCAGTAAAACATTTTGTTTATCTTTGCGCTTTACCGCTACTAAAAGTGTTGAAAATGCAAATTTTATGCAAAGGTATTAGCATAACGAAGTAATCAGTTTCTCCGTTAATGCGCGTCTATAGCGCGCATAGGCTGGAAAGGCTTACGATGGAACTGCTTTGACGGTAAACAGTGCGATCAAAAGGTGTTCATTTTTAGGTGGAATACGTGAACAATAAAGTGCTACTGGGACGAGAAATTTCATATCTACATCTGAAGCAATGACTTTGTTTAACGAGAATATTTCATAACAAATTTAGCAAACGTTAGAAAACCAACTTTTTTCTACCCTTGACCGAAGAATGGGGGATATATTCAATTTGTCAAAACGTTTGCAACGCCCACAAGGAAGCTTCAGGGAATCCCACAAAGTATATATATTTTCGATCAGCATCAAATTCTAAATTGATTTGAGCATTTCCGTCTGTCCGTCTGTGCAATGTCTATTTTACACATTATCCTTGGCACAAAAATTACGCTACCGACTTCACACTTTGGAAAAAAATTCGTAGTTATCGCGTGCAGGTTGACATTGAAAATAGGCAAAATTGGTAGAAGGATATGCCTACAGGGCTACGTAAAGTGAGGAGGCTTCCGTTTCTCAAAAGGAATAAAAAATTGGTTTTTGGCTCATTACTCATAAAGACACACAAATGTCAACACACGCACAAAAATGTCAACTTATATTTTATGATTGATGTTGCAGTAGCCCTAAAAGAAGGGAAAAAGTGGGCCACGCCTACTCAATAATTTCATTTTTTTCAAACTTTTATAGCGCACCGAAACAAGCTTCAACGACCCTGTAAAGTACATAAATTCTTGGCCAGTTCCAATTCGGAAAGCACCTAAGCATGTCCATTCGTTCATCTGTGCACCTGGCCGTCTACGCAACTATGTAGTGTCTGTGGTGAACATTCTCCCGTTCGCAAAAATACAGATGCTCCCTAAAAACTTGAAAAGGAATTTGAAAATTACCTAAACTTTTGAAAAAACACGCCTACAACGCCTACAACGCTCGCAAGTGTATGTAACAAAAACTGTGAACACTTTTGCACCCCATGTTCTTTGCTTGCTATTCATAAACTACAACACATACATCATATAAGTGCCGACTTTTCTCCATTTTTCCATGATCGCGGTGATTGGTATAAAGGATTCAGTCACGATCGAATATAATTTTCTTATTTATTTCAAGAACATCAAAATCGAATTTGTTGGACCGGCTAAGCGATCAGTTGTTAGCATTCGCAAGTGGGAATTAATTTTGCGATATCCGTTAACGACTTTCGGTTGTTCCTAACTACTTCTTGCTATATAAATGAATCCAAATAATTCATAGAGTAAGTCTTTTTCCTTACGTGTTTTCACGTGTAACGTTTATATTTAAGCTTACGTTACGTTACGTGATTTTCTGTACTTATGATTTTGGTGTTAAACCATTCATTTTCCATCCGAAGTTGCACAAAATTAAAACCACCCATCATTGATGTTTGCATCATGTAATGAAAGCCATATTAAATTAATTTTAAAAATACAGGAAATATAGGGGTCATGAAGAGATCTCTACAATGTATGTGTATATATCATGTATATAACATATATACACAGGTATATGCATATGGGTAGACATTAACAAAATTAAAGCATTTATTGGTTTTTTGTAAAGCGAGAAAAGCAATTTTATAAAATAAACTGAAGATTTTAAGCGATAAATTTACGAAAAAATGTACAAATGTAAAAACTTCTAATTATAATAATTAAGAATAAGAAAAGAAAAGACGTTATTTTCAACTGTTTACACAAAGAGAAATGTATATATGTCGATTTATACAACAATAACATCGATTAAGAATATATATAGGCATACATATATATATATATATATATATATATATATATATATAGGTGGTTCGCATATGTATATATGTATATATGAATTTATGCATGTATCTATATATATATGCATACATCTGATATATATATATGCATATAAAAGATTGTTTAAATAAATTTACAATTTATTTATAAAAGTAGAAAATATAGAAAACTTAATAATAATGCACGTGTGTAGAGCTCATATATTTTACGTACATTTCCCTGGCACAGCGAGTAATTTATACATATGCTTGTTTCTTTGTGTATCTGCGTATGTCTGTCCATCTATCTGTCTGTCTGTCTGTCTTGTCTTTCTCTTAATGCGTACGTGCTTGTGCCTGTGTTTTTGTTTACGGCCGGGTCTGCACCTTTATGAATGCGTGTGGGTATGTATTTGTGTGTTTGTGTATGAGTATGCGTATGCTCTCGCCAAGAAAACGCACGTAATATATTCGCAAAGAGGAAAAAACGAGTATATAAAGCTGAACCACATATAAATTAAAGAAATTATTTTAGAATGGTGATTAAACTTGGTTTTTTTTTTAAGATATAGATTTCATTTTGTTTTTTAATATTGCAATTATTGTTATTATTATTATTTTGATTATTATTATTTTTTTTTTTTTTTTCTTTTTAATTCATAGTTTTATTATCTATTAATTAATACAGAGTGGGTGAGAAGACGAAGGAGAAAGTTTAAATGTGTTTGTTCGTGTGTGAAAAAATTATTAATTTTGGTTTTTATAAAATTTGTTTTTTAAATTTAATATTGTTCTTTAAAAATTTTCATTTGCTAAAGAAAAAAACATGCATTCGATTATTGCTAAATAAAAGAAAAAAAGAAGCGAAAATACAAAACATGCCTGGAATTTTTTTTTGCTTTTTATTGTGTTTACCTCTTATTAGCTGTAATTGAAAAAAAAAAAAAACCAAAAAAAAAAACAAATTATTTTAAGAAAATTTTATCATAAATAATATTTGATTTTTAACACCAAAATTCGATAACCATAACGATATCGCAGGAATTTTTGAAAAACTAATTAGATTAGATCGTATTAGACGTTGCAGCAACAACGTATTACTTCACTTTAGTTATTACTAATGAATGTATGAATGGATGACACGATACGTTGTTAACGAATCTACTGTATCTTGAGCAAATTGCTTTGTTAATATTCAGTCTCTCGACTTTAATTCAACTACAATTTTGCGATAAAAGTTAACGGGTTTTCAATTTTAATAATCTGCCTTAACTTTATGATTGATAATAGAGATTAAGTTACGTTAAGTGACTCTACGTTCAATATTTACGCATTCTATCAAAATGAAGCCTTGCTCACAACTCATTTATTTTACGCTTAATTGAATGAACTTTATGAACTTTATAAAGGCGTATGCCTTTAACTTTAAGTTAAAGGCATACGCTGTCTACTACCACTACTACTACTACTACTACTACTACTACTACTACGCATACTAGTCTACGCATATACTTCATCGAGTGTTTCACTTCATGAATGCGTTTACCATAATGTACTCGTATTAACTGAAAATCTACAAAAAAAAAAAAAGAAACACAAAATCCTGCCAATCTCACGTTTCATTGAACGGAATATGTACCCACCCACCTGGCCGACATGGTTTCGATCTTACTTAGGGTCTCATACTTTTCTGTTTTTATTTTAAAAAAGATCTTTCATAAAAGAAAGCGAAACTTATCCAAATTACAGTTACATTAGACAAAATAACATCTCCCTAGTCGCACTCCGTCTGTCTGCTCCGTGATCGTTTACGTCAATTATCGACCGACTAAAATTTCAAGTTTAAAGTCAACCGATTATGGTCATTAAGTTATATATGTTTAACAAACGGACAAACACAATTATCATATATTATCTATCATATATATATACGTATATATATATATATATATGTATATATATATATATATATATATCATTTATTTGATACATACATATATCAAATCTAGCTTTTGCTTGCTGTTAATTGGCTAAAGATACAATCAGCTGCTTATATGAACAAGAGTTTAAAGAAAATTAAAATAAATTTGTTTTTTTTTTTAAGTATAAGCATAAAATCTTATTTATGTTATTAATATATCGTATGATTTTCTGATCGAAATTGTTATAAAAATGCTTTTGAAAAAAAAAAACATACATTGTAACAACAACATTTAAGACTACTTTTTAGGTTTATGTATATATGGAGGTGTATGAAAATATTATTCGTTGAAAAGCGCTTTGTTTATTTATTTTTGTTTTTTTTCGTTAAATTTTTAATTTATTTATAAATTGGTGTTAAATTTTCCTCAAATAGTTTTCCAATAGACTTAAACTATTATTATTATTATTAGTATTATTATGATTTGCTTTAATCAAAATTGTTAATTATATATTTATATATATACATACATACATACATATATATATATATATATATATATATATATATATATATATATATATA
>KK499811.1:623042-700883 GCA_000688715.1 Glossina pallidipes
TATATATATACATATATATATATATATATATATATATATATATATATATATGTATATATATATGTATGTATGTATATATATCTATATATATATAAGCTAATATTGCTTGAACAACACTTGCTGTTGAGCGTGATGAACAATTATATGCATGTATCGAAGAACGTTTGCCAAGCAATGCTTGCATTTGCTTATAATGTCTAACATGACTGTTTTTTTTTTTTGTTAATTGTTTTTATTTTTTACAAAGCTAAAACACTAGATCCTTATATAACAACATGTTTCGGTATGCGCTTGTAATTTATGTGTGGGGTTTGCAGTTGGATGTGTGTGCGTTTTTGTTTTTTTTTCCTTTTTTTTGGAATATGTGTGTGGTTTTGTGTTTGCATAATCTAAAGTGTGTTTAAAAGTTTTATGTTTAAAGTGAAGTGTTTTTTTTCTTTTTTTTGTTTTTTTTTTTTCTTTTTTTTCGGGCGAGAATATAAGCACATGTATGTGTTGTATACACAAAATGTTAAGTGTTTTCCTGAATTATTTAAATACGATTTAATTTATTTAGTATTGATTTCGTTTTTTTTCTTTTTCTTTTCTTTGTTAATAATAAAACGCGAGGCGTATCCTTTAGTTTCTTTTTTTTTTTTTTGTTTTTGTTTTTTTCTTAAACGATTTTTGATTTTAGTATATTCTGTTTCTACGTATGTATGACGCTTTGTTTATTTGTTAATAAATTAATTAAATGAAATCCTTTTTCTTCTTTTCATCAAATTTACTTTCTTTCCGTATTTTCGGGTTTCCTTTTTTTCATTTTTCTCTTTTTCTTTGGTTTTTTTTTTTCGTATCGTTTAATCTGTAGCAGAATTAAACTAAGAATCTTTTGGTTAATCACCACCTAAACTTAACGCCTGTACTATACGTGGATCAGCTTTACTACCCTCACGAAATTCTTCTAATGTTAGACGATCATCATGATTTTTGTCCATTTGATCGAATATCTTATCCACCCGTTTTTGCGGCGTATTCTCATCATCAGTTTGTGGCTGTTGTCCCTTGTTATAACGAAGAAGAAGAAGATGAAAAACGAGAAGAAGAAAAAGAAAAGGAAAGGATAAAGAAAATAAGACGAGAAGAAAAGCGAAAGATGAAACATTTAGTTGGGTATAAAAACAAAGCAAAAAAATTTTGTGAAAAGGTATTAAAATTGATTTCTACTTACCACCATTTGATAGATGGCATCCACAATATTGTACATTTCCTCTCTTGTTATATAGCCGTCGTTGTCAACATCGTACAATCTAAAGGCCCCTGTTGATATTAACAAAACCAGATTACATCAATACTTTACATTTCCAAGCCAAAAAAAGAATTGTGTTTATAACCACCACCGTAGGGTACCGATATATAAACATTGTCAGATCGTTAGAATAACTATTAAAAAAAAGAAAACACTTTAAAGGGCTTGTATGCCTCCAAACAGAGGTTCCTCTATTGCGTGTCCTCCCGTCAATGGCCTGTTAGAGTCCATAAGATCTGGAAAGTGTTCTCGGAAAGCAAAATTCGTTGCTTGTTGCACAAATACGCCCGTTACAGGTACACAAACAGAAAAAGACCGGAAACTTTAACAGTTATTTTACGAATACTACGTAAATTCAAATTCACGGCGTGAATTTCATATTTACGTTAGATCTTTTCAAACCACTCGGCCTATCTCTTTTTCTGAGATTATATTGTTATGTATTATACAGTCATTCCAAATTTTCAAACTCTATTACTTAAACGTGGACATATGGACTTCCAATTTCGTGCTCTCTAGACATATCTATATATACATGATATTTACATTTGTAAGTTTTCTCCTGCATTTCAACTTATCGAACCTTACCACTTACTTATGAAACAGTGCATGTTCCAACCCTAAAATTGAATATTAAAAATTCCTATAGAGAAGGATTCTTGTACGTGACTGCTTTACACGTTCGTTGCAGTCAACATATGATTGCACATCATGCGAAATAATCCCTCAAAAAGCAAAGGTGCTTCGTAACAAGGTATATAAATTCACATATTAAAAAGCATATTACAACTGTAACCATGGATGTTGGTAAAGGCTCGACTTTCACCGTTAGGTTTAGGACGCTTAGTGGACAACTGTACATTATCCGCTCATTAATCAACTTTAGTGCTTGATAGGACGAGAATTGAACCTAAGAAAGTGAATATCGGCCAGGGACGTCCTTATTGGAAAATCCGGTATTATCGTTAATAATTTCATGCAGCTAACGATCTGAAATTTGATATTCATATGGAATCCATGCTGCAGACGAGCCATGGACATGTTTTTTTAGTTCGCAGAGTGTTCGTTATCATCTTTTTTCTTATGTACTCTTCAGCAAACATTGATTAGAAGTACTTTCCTGTCTCTAAAAAGCTTTACATGTGACATTTTCAGATAATAAAACCCAGCCCTTTCGAAGGCGGACAATTATCGGACGCTAAATGTGGCAGCTTCGAGGGCGACCAAAGGGCTTATTATAATAGAAAGTTTCTTTATCATTAGTCGCATCTTGCCTTTCTCGCATGATAGTTATTCTTTATTAGGTTTTCTATCGCAAGTTAGGTACAAATGAATAATTTAAAGAAATGCATATAAGCTTCCACCATGGAAGGTGAAGTAACTCTTGGTTAAATCACGTTAAAACATAGTTATAACGACATCGGAAATGATTTAATTTTCGTATCGTATCGTTGCCCTGGACGCGGAAAGTACATTTCTATTAAAAATAAAAATAGAAAACCGCTACAAATTGAATAAAAAAAAATAAAAATTTTTGATTGTTTTTACTTATGTTATATGTTCACAGTTAGGAAAGACGAATAAAACGCAAACTGACATAAAATACGTATAATAAATATACTCTTTTGGTGGATGGATGTTCAGAATTCGCCCTAAGACGAATATGATTTTCTTATCAACTATTGTCTTACATTGCAGTTTTTCATCTAAATTGCCTCTTGATGTGATCGAAAGAGCTCTGATGAATTCTTCGAATTCTATCGCACCGTCCTGAAGTTACGAAAAATTAATTTAAAATATTAAATAAAGACCCGTAAAATACAATTACGAATACATGTTCATTAGAAGCAAGTTGACCAGTACGTATATACATATGCATAGACCTGATGTTGCATCAACCTGATGATGCGTCAATTAAATCTTAATAATTTTTGCATTTAATCGAACTAAACTAAAACTCTATTTCATTTTCATTAAAAGTGATGTCGAATAGTTTAGTTGAACTGAAATGCCAACTGCACGAACTGTACATGTACGATGAATATCATGAATAAATCGATTTCATTCACAAAAAAACATAAAAAACATCATCTTCTTCATCGAAAGGACCAAAGCATCCTCTAGTTTCATTTAAATGCAACAAATAATCCGTTGATTTAGTTAAATTTGTCGGCCAATCTTTTAGAGAAGAATTCAGAAAACCAAAAGTAACTTTATGTTACTTTTATTAAAAAAAGATACTTAAAATCCAAGATTTTAAAATTTCGGAGATGTTTCAGAAATATGCCGTCTTTTCTTATATTACTTTTTGGAGTATAGTTGAGTTAAATGCAGCTTCGGGAATATTAAATCCAAATATCTCTTAGGTGAAATGTTATTTCAGAAACTGAAAAGGCGTCGAGGCCTCAAACATCTAACCACTACAGTCAGAACATTTATGGAACCTACAACCACTTTGATCCATGTCTAAGGCTTCCTCCAAAAAAAAAGAAAACGATTAGCATAGAAGACTACATTAGGTTGTTCGAAAAGTCGTTTCGTTTTTTTTTTTTGTTGTCAAAATGTAAGATGAGTTTTTTCATGGTCGGTAAATATGTTATAGTGAACGGTGAAATTCGTCAAATGCATTCTGTCAGCGATCTTAAGAATTGTTATTCAGTAAGTTTGCATCATTTTGCCTTCGACCACTTCAACTGACTTCCTGGAACGGTACTTTGTAAACCAGTTTTGTCATTGGTCTTCTGTCGCTTTCTGTCTGTACGTCCTCTTCATACACATTTAATGATTTTTTCTTGCTTTAATACCATTTTTACTTTGCCGATAGTAAGAAACTGAAATATGCCAGACTTTGTCGCTTTCGACTTTCATAAATCTATTCCCCAGAGTCAATCGAAACCTTTTCAAAAACAAGCCTCTTCTATACCAGGTCTTAAAATGTATGATGAAAATGCGACCCAATTGTCAACGGGGCTGCGAAAAACTGCAATTAAGTCCACTATTAGAAAAAAACAAACTGACTTTTCGAACAGAGCGAGGAACGAGTCCAAAGTCGAAAGTCGAGATTGAAGGATAGAATGCAAGATTTGGATCTATATTCTTCTGAATGTAGAATACTACACCTAATAGAAAATCGCAGAAATGACAGACGACTCCAGGCACAACAAGTTTATACCGACCCAGAAATTAACAGAATTCGGTGGGAAAACTGCTTTAATCCAGTAGCCCGACCAAAAATCGTCGCACAATTATTTGTTTGAATCTTTAGATAAGCTATTGAATAAAACTAAAGGAGTTCCAACGAAGTTTAATCGAAACCAGATGCTACCGAAGTTTGATTGGAAATGGATTCTTAAGCCGATAAAAAAAGAGTCCGCAAAACTGGCGCGTAAAAATGTTACGCAATGTTAATTATTTTCTTCCAAGGATCATAGATGCTGAAGTAATAGGCAGTCGAGGCTCCACGCCCCGACCTATCAATTTAGTTTATCTCTGGGTGTAATGTTCCCGTATTTGATTAATTTTTTTTAGACGAAACTGGATCCTTGAACGGTAAGTATTCAAGGTTTTAAGCGTAAAACATTGCAAAGCAAAATATAGCTACTTAAGCGATCAGATAAGGCCTTTTAACACGAAATGCCATTTCTGAGCCGTCAATACGCAACTGTCACTGTGATGGTGTTTGGCAAGTCGGTTCTCAGATATGAATCGTTGCCCACTTTCAAACTCTCGCTGACAAGGCATGAGCAAGATCGGTGTTTAATTAAACAACATTGCTTTCAATTCATTAAGCCCCCTCCCCCTCCCCCTTCCCATCCCTCTTTGCACTATTCGGATACGTAAAGAAATGAAAATATCGCGTCTGGCAATACAACAAACCTAAGAAGTAATGAGGAAATGAGTGACTAGTGAAGCTATAATTGGGTCACACGGGTCAACGGGACAATTCTTGAAATAATGGTTCTATTGAATGAACAATTTTAGCTGATACTTCTTTTTGGAAAAATCCTTAATGCAAGCGGCGAAGGTGCAATAATATTATAGGTCATGGATAAAATTTAATATTGAAGCTTGAAGATTGGGCGTTTCATTCGCTTTTCATTGACTATCGTATATTTTTTGGTTAAGAAAATGATTGGAATGAGAAAGACTTAGTGAAAGAATTAACTGAAGATGGTTTTGCGTTCGGATAACATCTGCTCTGTCAATGGTCGGTCAATCATGATCGATCTTTGCGGCTACCTTGATATATGATAAACAAAAAGAAAAGCGAAAACTTGCAAATGATTTATTTATTTACATTTTTGTTTGCATTTTTAAATATATATATAAATCAAGTAAATACTTACATTATTTTCATCGAAAACACGAAACACTAATGAGGCAAATTTACTAGGATCTCCTTGGGGGAAGAATTGTTTGTAAATCTTTATAAAACCCTTTAAGAAAAATGAAAAAATAAACAAACAAACAAACAAACAAACAAACATATAAACTTTAGCATAATATATAATAATAAATTACATACGTATATATGCGTTAATATATATATAAATATTTCACATGTTTCCACAGAGATGCTTAAATGCACAGAAATATTTATTAAATTGAGTAACTCAGCAATAAGGCACGAAAGTCAAGAATATTAGAATACAGAGCTAACTTCATAAGCATGAAATACCCAAGAACTGTGGGCGTCGTTGAAAAGAAGAGAAAAAAAAACGGTAATATTTTCCATTTGTTAAAAAGAAGGAAATATTAAACAATTTTAAAAGCACATGAAGCTCATATATGTATGTATATATATATATATATATATATATATATATATATATGTATGTATAAATATATATGTATGTATGTATAAATATATATATATATATATATATATATATGTATATACATATGTGTGTATGTGTCTATAAAAATGCATGAATACTTCGAATGCATAGCAGTGGCAGAGTAAAAAAGTTAAAATAGAATAGAAAATCGTATAATCGTAATGGTTGCAGCCTTTTTTCCTTAATGGTCGCACAAACTAGCTTAGGTACTCTTTTTTTTTTTCTATTCTTTGTTATATTACTCTATGACTGAAAAACACTTCCGGCAGATTTGTGTTCTTAGCACTACATATAGGGATGTATAAAAGTACACTTGTACACATACATACATTTTGCTAGTGTTTAACTTCAGGGTAACGTGGAGTAATTAAAAGCAAAAAAATAGTTAAATAAATAAAATATAGAATCGTAGAGAGTCTCTCTCTCTTTCTCTCTCTCTCTCTCTCTCTCTCTCTCTTTCTCTCTTTCTCTCTCTCTGCAGTATCGAAAGCAAACGTGTACTCTGTTTATATTTTTGTTGCAAAAATCCCGGAAATCCAATCCACTTTGCTTGCCCTTAATCACTTTTTTATATATTCGATTATGTAACAATTATGCGGTTTCCAAAATATGAAAACCTCTTGTTGTTGGCATTCATTTGTAACCGAAAAACAATGAAGATGGAACTTAATTAAAGGTAAAAATATTCTATTTTTATGTATATATGTAACAGATTCCTTATCAGAGTTGCGTTTGTTTGAAGATTTATATTTTGATAAAATTTCTTTTAAACATTTTTTATGGAATCAATGCAATCACATCTTATTGCTTAGCTGTGTAATAAGGCGTATTGAGCTCTTTACAAAATATCCCCAACCGTGATTCAAAACGTACTGAAAGATCACATGAAAATGTTGCTACCGTCTTAGAATTTATTCAAGGACATCATCAATTATGTATCGCTCTGAAGAGTTCTGCTTAAGTCATCTCGTTTATGAAAACGAATATGCAGAAAATTGCATTCCCATTGCATTATGAAAATCATCTCATGATCGAATTTGTTCTAAGGACCCGTTTGTGATGCTGAAAACGATTCCAATTTTATCAAAAACCTGTACCCTTTTTTGTTTTCAAGATTGTAAACTCAATTGCACATTCCCCTGCCTTCTGATGGCATTTTCGACCTTAAGAGATCGATACGCTTTAGTGCACATATTCTCTGCTCCTCTGCTCTAGATGCCAGCAGTCTTATACTTACATGCAGAAGCAAATATGAGAAATGAAGTGTTTTTTACTCCGGTATTGAACCTAGACGTATAGACTGAGTGAAAGGTCTTAAGGAAAAATATTACATTCATTTTAGGCAACCCTCAGCTGAAGAAAATATAGAAAAATTACAACATAGTCAGTATTTTTTCCTTTGCGTGATATTTCTAAAAAATATAACTAATCGGGGTATATATCCGCTCTATGGTGTTATAGGCGGCTTCTAATTTCGTTAGTTTCGTTCGAGTTTTTTTTTTTTTTGTCACATTTTTGCTTCTCTAACCCCCAATCCATAATCATATAAAGCTTCAATGAGTTTCTCATCAAAATTGAGGCAACTAACGCCAATAGCATGGACATAAAGTCCATGTTAAATGTTTCGATTGTTGAAGAGTCGAACATTTTGCGAAAAGTCTCTTATCAAGGTACACATGTCGTAATGGTTAAGCGCAAGGATCATTCTAATTGCAATGTTAATGCTTTAATATTTTTGATAGACGGTTTTCGTAAATGTTGGGCAACTTTTCTACAACCGGAGGACGTATATAATACCGCATTCATTCAAGTGCATCAAGCGTGCACGCATGCATTTAATTGCAGAAAGATCGATGTTAACTATGAATCAAAGAACATAAATCTTATTTCTAAAAAAATCTTCCTCAGCAGCGTGTCCCAGTTGTGTCTCAAACAACAAAGAAGCAAAATTATGACATTTGCTTTAAATACCTGAAGCTTCACACCCAGTGTAATTTTATACATAAAAGACTATTTAATGGGGGGTTTACGTGAATGGAACCAATTGACATCACTTTTTACCAACGAACGAAATCACATCGTAATAGTCAGTTGTTAAGGCGCTACACTAACGTTTCGAAAAATTGGAAGACTATCGAGTCTTCGATAAGTAACTTCAAAGCAACGACACGCGCTTAACATAAAGCTTGTGAAAAAACTTACGAACTGAGGACAAGGCTTGCTAAAAGAGCTCTCTGCGAATACTGCATCTGACCTCATTCTACTGTGTCTACGTGTTGAGATGGAAAATTCCTAAACAAGAATTTCGTCTTCCTTTGCTGTCATCTTAAGTGAAGAGTGTACTAGAGTGTACTAGACATCAGTTAATGATTGTGCACGATTTTCGTTCAATTGATTAAGTTCTCCTGTGCTGTTCAGCTCATTCGATTCTAATTAGAAATTCTAATTTCTAATATATAGAGAAAATTAGTGAAAAAATTAAAAACAGGAAGCACACGTGGTAAGTATCTGCAATTCTCTCTAAGATATAGCGGTCGTGGGAAATAAACACTTTGTACTTCATTTTCTTTGTCTTCCTTTTGCTATCTTATACAAAACCCTAGATTATGGTTGATATGGCAACGCTGCAAGAGCAGTTGCGGCGCAGAGAAGAGAATATTTGTAGCAAGCACTTCTCACTTCTAACTATGCAGTGAAAAATATGACGTGGTTTTCAACAGCAAAAAACTCTTTTTTTTTGTATAATTTCCATAACGGTTTTGATTTACTTTTCATATTTTTTCGTCCGTTTTTCTTTCTTATTTTACCGGTATTTTATGCAAAGTTTTTATCGCTGCTAATCCTCAATTTCCTTTTATGTAAAGCATTATCCTTTGATAAGTAGCGTTTTTCTGTTAAAACATAAGCGCATCACACACACACACACAGACACACAAACAAACACGCACGTAGGCTCACATAAACACAAATGCTCTTAGAGTTACTTACTTGTTCTGTAAGTAAACCGTTCGGACAGTCTTTTAGAAAACCTTTGTGCCTAAGTAATAAAATGGAAAAAAGAAGGATGAAAGTAAAAAAAAGAGAAAATAGAAAAGTAAAGACGATAGAGTTCAGTTCATAGATAGTGGAATTATTAAAATGAAAACAAAGCTTAAATCTAAAGTAAAACAAAAAAAAAATATTAAATAAATAAATGTATGCGAGATAAGAAAAAAGTACAGCTTACGAAAGACTTACCATTGTCTTATTTCTTTTTCGGTGACTGCAACGAAATGAATAAATGAAAATAAAGAAATTTTTTATTAATCCCAGTTGTAATATGAGTCGTATACTAGTTGTAATTATAAAAATTTGATTCACTTAATAAAGCCGATTAACGGAAGGTATACCTTTGTGTACACCTCTCCCTCACCCTTATTTTTCTAAAATTTCAAGTTGTAAATATTTTCAGTCCCATATAAAGACCGAATTTCAAATCAATTATGTGCACTGGCATGAAGACATCCTACCGCGTTTCGCCCACATTTTTGTCTCCACTAAAAGTTGACCTATTCTCATACTTGCGCCCGGGTGCTCTTTGCTCAGGTTATGTGATAATTGATTGAATGATATTTGAACAATGATTAAAATGATTATAAAAAGTGATTATATACCATAATCTCTAACGTCCCCAATTTCGTCAGGTTTAATAAAATGATTTCATCAATACAATGTTCATCATTATGCATCACAGACTTTTCATTATTATCAAAATCAAAAATCCATTAAGTGCAGTAATATTCGAATAGAAAGGAACCATTTAGAAGCAAGTAACCCAAAGGTTATTTTTCACTCTTCCATTAAGTATTAATTTTACTCTACTTCTCCGTTTCATTGGTGCAACATTTTTCATAGCAACAGAATCTCATCTAATTCAAGTATTAATTGGAACAACATTTCCACTAATAGGTAATCATTTTTCAAATAATCATCACTTTAGTATTAAAGGTTTCGAAATCATGCCTTATGTTATACGAAAACGAAGAAAACACTTTTTTCGCATCTTAATAAATAGCATGAAATATTTGTACAAAGTTAAAATAAAATTGAAACGTATTAAGTGTACTATAAAAGATTTCATCTGGGTATAAAATAAAAGGTCTTAGAGGGTGGGTGGTGAGTCACAAGTGAAGTGTATTAATTTTAAATGACATACATATTCTACCATACGGGTGTGCTTCTTCTTTATCGAAAAGAGTAACAAGATCGGATTACCGATACCTGTTTGCATGTCTGTCGTTCGTTCCTATTCTTAAAGCCTGATAATATCGTCTCATGTTTACCTAGAAAAATAAACTTGATTCCAAATTTTCTATTCCCCGCTCTCTTCAAGTCGTGCTCGAAAACAAGCGGAATGGATCTTTCGGTCTGCTGCCAAAAGCGCATGATTTAAGCTTTAGTTAATTGCACACACAAACTTCCCCATATATACCGCCCTTTTGTACGTAAGGCACTAAATAAATTATAATCCTGATCAAAGCAATGAAATTAAGTTGTTTTTCAAATAGGTTTTGGCATCTTTTACGACATATTATGTAAAGTGGATAAGCTTAAGGATGCTTCTGAAGTTTGTTATTATTCGACTTATAGTTGTAGTCTTTCAGTGTTTGTACTGCAACTGTGCATTTGGCAATTAATAGCAATGATAGACATTTCCGTTTGGTTTGTTTTACATGCGCATGCTTCCAACGGCATTTTAATTTTAATACCCATATCACTGGCTTTGTTTTTACTTCGCGACAAATCGTAATTCAACAAAGGCATATTTAGCAATGACACAAAACAGAAAAACATATGTGTTACCTTGATGAGCGAGCCGCCTTCACTTCGGTTAGCTTTTGAACTTTAGCTTTAAAGTGTGTGGAAAATCTGGAAAGATTCATTTCGCATTGCTTTCAATTTTTACGAAAAATGGAATTGTGGCGATTCATGGCAACCCTGTTAATATATATTTTGAATGCATAAAAGTTGGTAAGTTTGCAGAATGTTGGTAGACGTGGAAGTGATTAATAAATTTGTGCAGTAAACATTCGAATTTCTTGCTAAAAATAAATTGCGGCCGATTACGTCTTTGTTACGAAGTAATTGTGTTATTGTGAGTATTTGTAGTGTCACTATTTTGACAAACAACGATTTAACGATGCCGCAAGGTCTTTTTTATAAGATTTCATTTAACTTGTTTTTTCACATGAAACTTTGCAATTGATAGCTCTAGCACTCCCAGTTGCATGATCATGTTAAAATTTTACATTCACTTTTCGACACGACAACAGCGAAAAAAGAAATATTTTATCTATATTTAAAAGAACAGCCGGCACAAGAAATATCAAATGGGAAAACTGACGATAGTTGACTCTACAAAATCACAACTTGCACATGTAGCAAAGTACAATAATTTATAGTTTGGCGAATCCAGCGTCAAGCAATCCGGTTTAGGCCTGGCATCGATTATTCTAATCAGCAAGCTATAGGGCAAAGTTGTGAATTTGAGTAATTTATGTTTACATAGAAAACTTCACACAAAGGAATTACAAAACGCGAAAATAATCTTTTGGTGGGAAACTAAAGGATAGAACAGCATTGTCGACCGTGACGGCAGATTTGCGATTGTCCTCGAAACGGCGCTGATCGATATCGCATCTATGCAAGTACTCGCACCAGAGAACGGTAGATTTCAAACGCCATTTGTTTAATTTGTTGGAATTTTTTGAATTCGTCATTATTCAGACTACGCCCGACGTAAATTTTCATTCCCAAGTTTTTCCCTCGCTTGATATCTTTTCGCGTATTTATGATGCCTTGCTTATTATCGACGCAAATGCGAAGGGTAAAACAACTGCAAACGACGCAAGGGATTAATAGTAATATTTCTGTTTCTAATTTAGGGCACGGAACAGATATCGATCTGCGACTAATTATAAGTTTTGAAAACAAACGCTATTGGTGGCTTGATATCGATCCTGGCGCGGATCTTTCAAATCCGCCAACCAATCTTCCTATACATGGAAATTAGTAAACGATTTGTTAACTGACTTTGCACTAATTGGCCCATCAGAGTCTGCATTGGGCTTTTGAATGGTCAAAACGTATGACTACTAAAATTTTAAATCATTGGCTGAAAAGAGTTATAAGAAATTGTCTTCTGTATACTAAATGCATCTGAAGATTGGTACAAAAAAAAGCATTTCTTTTCTTGACTTCTTCTGTTATTATCCTGTGGTCTAATTACTCAGCATCTTAAGAGTTTGCGGATTCGGATTGAATCAAAGTGAATATTTTTAATTTCCGGAAACTGTAATTACAATTTGCTTACTATAAGTCAGTTGTGTCACTTGCAAGCTCGACAACGTCACAATTCATTTTACAAGAAACGAAATGAAAAATAAGCATCGAATAGTTAGTTTCTCGTTGTAGCTATAGAATCAAATTTATAAAAAATATTTCATAAAAGCCCGAAAGCGAACAAAGCTTTCGGACTTGTCACTGTGCATAGCTAACATAGTCGTAATAGTCGTAACATAGAAAGCAAGTAAGTAAATGCCAATTATTTAGATTTTTATTTAAAATATTCATAACATAACAATGACAAGATTATTGCATTTAACTAAAAGTAATTGAAATTTCTTCTTTATTCCCTAAGGCTTGCTTACATACGCACGAGTGCAACGTGCATAAATGAACACTTGAAACTTGTTGTGCTCTGACCATTGCTTTAGACAATAATTAAAATTTGTGAGTTAATGGCGTAACAGGCACATGTGCATGCAACGTGACATGCACGCGCACACATGTTTACTCAAATGCTCTTGTTAATGTTCTCTTATTTTCTTTCCATCGCTCATCGAAACGACTATGGGATAAGATTTTATATAAAGGATAGAAATTATTCACAGACAAATTATATTTGCTCCGAAAATTTTAGTTATGAAAATGGGCAAAATAAGTCTGTGACACATCCATTCGATCATATAAAATTATTAAGTTTTTCGTTATCTTTAAACAAATATGACAAACATAAATTCCATTTATCCATGTAGTTCTAAACTCACTTCAAATATCGGGTCGACTATATTCACATCTCTTAGATGGATCATGTGTGTGGATGAAGTCCATAAATCTATATCCTAGCCATAGTTGTTCGAAAAAAGAAAAATAATTTTATATATATGTGTTTGTGTGGGATATATTAGAGGTGGAGCTTTTTTTGAAGCTTGTTGGATTCTCTTTTGGTGATAGACGCTTACGCCTTACCCGTTGGCTGTATTGTTTATATGTCAGACATGTCCTTAACCTCAAATTACTTTATGTAGGGTATTCCATAAAGGGGGTGTTGTAAGCTGGTTTGCCTTCAGCAAATTGCATACTTTGTGAGATGAATGGCTTCTTCTCTGCGCCGTCTTGCAGCAAAACGGTGTGTCAACGCGACAACGTGGCATTTCTTCCGGTTCCAAAAATATACAATCTTTGACATTTCAAATATGATTCGTTTATATAAGTACGTCCCAATGTGTGTTAAAAGTGGCAATATGTAATGAAACACACACTAAAGGTTTTAATGTAATATCGGAAACACTTTATTAGAAAAGAAACACAAACCCATTACACCTGACTGCCAAACTGCCGAGCAATTGTGACGTCGTTATTAGTATCGTTATATGGCAAAATCAACTATCAATGTTATCAATATTAATTTAACGGCATTAACACCTTTAACCCTCTGCATATGAATATCCATCAAATTTATTACACGAAGTATTTATATATGTATATATATGTATATATTTTATCACAATTGTCATAGTACGAGCAAATATAAAACTATGTGGCTATTAATACTGCCCCTTTATTTAAATGAGTATTTGTTTGACAAATTTTGGTATATAAAGTTATGTATATACATATAAATGTATGTAATATATACGCGAATTTTTTGTTTATGCACATTTAAAGGAATGCGAAAATTGTGTACAGAAACCACACAGCAGAAAATTAATTTTAAATTAAATATAGCGAAACTGTATAGAGAAAAGCGGGGGCAAGGACAGGAAGATGAAGTTAATTATGCATTGTAACCTCATTAAAGTAAACCTCATCAAATAAAAAATTTTATTTTTTGCAAATGATTTTCGAATTGTCATACACAGCAACCAGAATGTCGAGAGCTATGCTAATTAAATTCACTATCAAATAGCTATATGAAAATGAGTGTGTGAGAGAGAGAGTCTATATAAAATTTAAATATCTATCATCTCTGCTATCTCTCTAATCTCGTCTATAATGTCGAATTTTTCTGGGCAGTTTTTTCAGTTTACTCTCCGTCCTTCTTATCATTGATAGCTAATTTGAAAAATTATTGATTCAATTCGAAGGCGGCTACCTAAGGGCTTGGAAATGCAAACATATAATTTTCACGATTCTCTCTATGTGATCATATCGCTCCAGGTATCCCGAATTATCCGTTTTTGAGCGACTGAGTTTATGCCTAAACACAATTACCAGAGTTTCGAACTTCTGAAGTTTGGAAAATGATAATTAAAAAACTTAATCTCAATGATATTCTAAAATTCATAAATTTGAAAACTTGAAATGCGACTGACGATTGAGGAACACGAGAAGATATTCTGATTTCCAATAAATCAAGTTGCAGTCTTTCTACGACGAACATGTGTTGCTTAACATTTATATATTCATTTTCTACTAAGGATGCATGGCCATTTTAACCATGCATGCAGTTACATATGCTATATTGGGATATCATTCGTTTAGCTAGGGTTTAATATAAGCATTTCACGTTGTAAAAATACGTCCTAAATGCTGAAACAACAGACGTCTACGAAATCCGGGCGAACTCGATGTAGATCTACTTTTAGTATACTTTGCTTATCCGTCTGTCAATCTTGCGTTCTTGCGCTCAATGCCGTTGAAAATAGTGCTAGTCGGACCACTTTTTCAATTACTTCACCTCTTCTAATGACTTCTTTTGAAAATTCGTTACATGAATAAAAGAAGAAAGCATTTAATAGTGGGCCATGGCCCACTCTTACTGAATAAAACGTTTATGCTTACAAAGCAAGCCATGCTTACATGATTTTCAAGTTCGAAATCTACAAACACAAAAGTTTTAACAAATTTATTCTAAACCATGCTTCGTGTAGGTTATTTTTAGAGTTTTCAACATTTACAGGTTCTCTTCAGTGGGACTTTAAAGCATGTAGAATAGTGTTCTCAGAGGGCAGCTTGATTTTCATTTACTTTGTTGAAGAATATGTCATGAGGTATATGTCGACTTTCTGTTAATGGTTTAGCTTGTTCAAGTCCACCATTTACTCCCTGGAGCAGTAGATATTTGAAAACTTTACAAAATTACATTCAACCACAGCGGGCTGAAGGGCTTATTGTAGAATAATCTTCATTGCACTCGTACGTACACGTCATAATGTCACGTAGCGACTATATATGCGAGAATTCTTTTATTACAATATAACCGAAATTTATCGATGGTCAGTCTTGTTCGCAGAAATAGTGTAATTTTTAAAACAATTTACAAAAACTATTCATATTTGAATTGAATATGACTTTGAGATATCGATTGGAAATGCGTAGTAGAGCCATGTAAAGCTCATTTATTATTTAAGGAAAACTCTTTCAAAGGATGGCTATTCACGATTCAAGTCATAGCTGTCTAAATAGCTGTCTTACCTTTTGATATTATCATTGACGATGCCTCTTACTAACACTTACGTACGTAAGTATCTTTCAATTGTGCGGTTTTTATTTCGAGCAAATTTTATTTACATCGTAGAGCTTCACTCCTTTTGAATTAATTAATTTTATAGCCTGTTAATAAGCCGATGCACTCACCTATCAAACTATACAAAATGAATTTGCAGTAAATACTTATGCATGTATTCGCAAGTGTAGTTGTTAATATAAATAAATTGAAAGGGTTTTACATACCTGTGACTACAAAAATGTAATTACTTTCATATATGTATGCTTTTCTCCTCATATAGCAACCATTTTCACCCACTGCCAACTAACTGCATACACTAACTTAACATATATATATAATATGCGTATAATACACGTTTGTGCTTTGTAATTTTATATCATTCAATTATAAATATTGAAGACCATGTTTACATTAATGAAAAGTTATTTCACTAAATTTATTGAACAGCACAAATTGAATGAATTGATTCTGCTATGCTTACAGATTTATGAATGCATATAAATGATTTATACTCCGCAATTGCGTATGAAAATCAAATAGTATAACACCTGACACGGCTCCTGACAATTCATGCAAAATTTAAATTTTGCGGTAATTGTGCGATAGGTACGTTATCGACACAAAAGAAAAAAAAAACGAGGACAGTGTGGCCCTGGCAGTTGAGAATCATTACAAATTGAACGCTACGTCAAAGAACAATGCGTTTTCATTGTTGAGCCGTGTTGAGCAACAATTCCAACAAAATCATCTTCAGCGATGAAGCTAATTTTCATTTTCACGACAATTCCATTATTTTCATTGCATGAAATTTAAATCGTTTTTGATCTTAATTTTAACAAGTAAAAACATTATAGAGGGCCACGGACGATCATTGAATACCCCAGATCAGTTCGCTGAACACAACTATTCATATAACAACGTTTCGAGAAGATATGTTATACGGGAAGTGGTCCAAAAAGCGGTTGGATCTGAACTATTTTTAGTAGCGCATGTCCTTGGCTCAAATTATGGTAGCGGAATAAATTTCATCAAAATATTTTAAAAATTACGACTTGTAGCCGAGTATGGGTTCAAATCTCAAGTGCGGTAGACTTTACTTTAATGATTTTGGGTACACATCCACTTGGCCGCGGACACCACCATCCTATTTCGTGCGCTTTTCTCTCTTCTTTCTGACTGTCATCGTGTTACACGAATAGATGACTTTACCTGAGTGATTTGTTATATTAAAAAAACAAAATCCGACAAACAGATGGACAGACAAACAAATAAGTTCGTATCGGTTTCATAAAAGATGAGTCTATCAAACTTAATACTTGTAGCACAAGTGAACAAGTGAACCGAACTACGAATTGTAAAAACGTAAAAACATCAATTCGTTATAGAAGTTTGATGGGGGGGGGGGGGGAACTTTTCCTAGCATATACTTTTTCCTCTAGACCTTTTAATGTTATGCCTTGACACATATATGCTTGTTCGATTGTTCGGAAAGCCAATGATGCACACACAGCTCAAATTCTTAAAGCCAACATTTGCCATAAAGCAACAGCCATGGTCCAACATCTATCGGGAAGAGCTGTATAAATCCAACTTTAATGCTTAACTCAATTATTTAAATTTAACAGTTCCTGAAAAAAAAAAAGACCATTCTTATCGGACCAGTCTTTATACACAAGGTAATCATTAAGTAGGTGAACTCTAAACCTCCCCTTAGGACAAGTGGTGCATAAAGAGCAAACCTTTTTCATTCCCCAAAGAAAAAGAACCCATAAATTTCTTTCCATTTTTTTTAGATTAAACCTTAGATTCCTAAATGTTAAACTTGATTTTATTTAAAATATTTAAAGTCTTGAGAAAACACAATATAATCAAACTCCGACATGTAAATGAAAATATCATGTGAATTATTGTTAGCCTGTAGTGGAATTTTCTGCCAAGAACAAAATGAAAAGAAAATGAGAAAAGAAGAACGCACTTAAGGAAGATATTTTACTTGGCACGTGCAAAGCACGCACCGTACCACTCCACATTAACACCTAACTAACTGTATGCGTTCCGTCCCGTGGTGTGCGTTAGAAATAGCAAAAGGAATTATTATTTCTTCTAATTCTTTTTGCTTTTTGCCAAATTTCTGAAAAGTAAGTTCAAGGATTTGATTTTGGTTTACCCGTTGCCGCCACTTGCTCTTATGCATCACGATATTACAACAACAACATATTTATTTATGTTTTTTGCTTTTTCTAACAATCGTATTTTCCGTGAAATGATTTATAAGAGTTTTCTTTCCTGTTTTATATATATGTATGTATACGGTAAAGTAATGCAATACTTACAGTATGTATCTGTGGTTAGGCGTTCAATGGTGTCCTGCTTCAATTTCGAATTTTTCTTGCCCATTTTTCTATTTCTTTTTGCTCTCTTTAGTTAGTTTTGCGAAAAATTTAATTTGTTTATTTTTTATTTTTTTTTTTGCTTTGCCTTCACTTATCTTTATTTATTTATTTATTTATACATTAAAGAATTTTGAATGCACTTCGTTATATTGCTTTAATTATTTGAAAAATTTGCATTGATAAGCATTTTTACACTTATTTATAATTAATATCACTCAGACATCTCGTAGATGCACGAAAACTGTAACGAGAACAAGAGAAGAAAAAAGAAAAATTTATAAAAAAATTTGTAACATTATGATAATGCGTCAAGCTACCTTCGATTCATAAGGTAAGGGGAAATATAATGGTTTGATTTTTCTTTAGTAATATTCTCTATACTACTTTTCTTCCTTTGGCCTTTTAAGGTTAGGCCGTTGGAAATTTTTTACGGCAACTTAAGACGAACTAACATCTTTGTTGGCTTAAGTGAAAGGGTAAAATTTTTGGGGCATTTATTCAAACCTCCATATATACTTTTTAACCCGTTCACTATCAGGGTGTCCTGGGGAAAACATCCGCCAGAGCCCATGTTTTTGTTTTCGTGCTTATATGACAACAATTGGAACAACTTTTGCGTATATGTATTTCGAGCATTCTAAGCAAGTAAAGTAAATGTTCTTTCAAACTGATGCAAACACGCGACCTCGGGCGTCGGTAAGAAACCTTTGCCTGACTTATATATGACGGTTGGTAGAGAGTAAGTTTAAGTTGCATTTTTTTTGCTGCAAGAAGACACAACTCGCGAAGAGGGAAACAGAGTTCGACACAATACACAACTGACCAAAAATCACGTTCGTGAGAACGAAAATCGGCCTTTACCGCAAGCGAACTCAAAGCATTGCAGTAACATTTACTTATGTTCTTCCGCTTCGTCCTTTTTATTTTTAATTAGATCAAGATCACACACACGCACATATATATCTATATATACATAGTCATCTTCTAAATTAGGTTTTCATATAAACATCGCGTTTGGATTTGATCTTCTTGATGATGTAGCGGCAGCTTGGAAAATTGCATGGAAAGCAAAAAACACTGAAAAGAGTATTGAAACTGTATTGCTGTTGTTGTGCGTTGTTTCCACTTTTCGGTTACTATGAAATAAATTGAGTCAGTTTGACAGTTCCGAATAGACGGCAAAAAAAAAAAAAAAAAATTGAGCTATGGAAAAACAAGTTCGTCGAAGATATCCCACAATGAGAAAGCTTGTGTAAGGTGTAGACTACTACGCAATACAGGACTGATAACATCAAAATGAAAAAAAACTTAATCCTGCCATCAAAAAAAAAAAAAAAAAATTTTCAAATACTTTTGTGTTATATCTCTCTTCGAAGCAAATGAAAACGAATTTAATCAGAAGACTATCAATACCATGGACCATACCTAACAAAAGAAAGACAAAAAAGGAAACAAAGTCACAAACAGCTTCGTAATCATATATTTGAAAAAAAAAAAGGACTTGCAGACTATAGAAGAGACAAACTAATGTGAAGCAACGCGAATATCGTGTACTCAATACCATAAATACATTCGTACTAGGGCTACTTTTTGCTAAATTTCATACAAGTTACTGAAAGCAATCTATAGAAATATCTCTAACTCGTTCGCTATCCATCGTAACACACATGCGACAGAGCCGTTTCTTGTTAAATCCCAATTTCATATATTTGTGTAAAAGAGCGTTTATTTATCTGTTTAGAACGCTCACACACATACAATACATATACGTAAAATCTGTTCCGGTTCTTGTCGTATGATAGGTGTTTGCATGTATTCTGATCGGCGACATCTATTGGTGAAGATGACAGAGTGAAGCGAAATATCAATGTACAAAACGGTACAATTCGATGGTTTTGACATTTCTTTACATAAAATAACAGTTTAGCAGTTAGTTGTTTAGCGTATACAGACGTTAATCATGGAACGCTCAAAATTGCATTGTCGATCTTCATTATTTTTGTTATTTGATTTGAAGAAATCTGCTGTCGAAGCCCATCACACAATTGCAAAAGTTTATAGTGATGCAGCTCCATCATATCCTACATATCGGCTGTGGCCTGTGAAAGGCCTAAAAGTGTTGGCCTGGAAGACTTAAAAATTTCGAAGACAATTGCCAGACTTATTGGACGGAACCCAATTCAGCTTCGCAGTTGATGAAAAAATTGTTTCTAGCCATTAAACATGTGACAGACAAAATCCAAAAGTTTCCTCCTTTTGATTACCATACGAAATGACTGATGGCGGTTTCGTCGCTTGTCAGGCAAAAAAAGAACATTTTTTTGTAGCGTATTGTGACTGAAAATCAAAAGGGGGTTAGTCCACGAGAGCCATCGATATCGCCACCGAAGCGGACTATTCATGATCATAAGGTTTCGCTGTGCATATGATGGAATCAACAAGGTGTAGTGTTCTACGAGCTGATAAAACTGCATTAAACTGTTACGGCGTATGTCTACCGGCGTCAATTGAACAAATTGAACGATGTATTGTTGCAAAATAGTAGTTAGCAGACGCAACGTCATCCTTTTGCATGACAACGCTCGACTACACCTTGCAAGAGTTGTCAACGATACACTGGTGCAGATTGAATTCGAAGTTCTGCCGCACTCAACGTACTCGCCAGACATAGCGCCTTGCGATTATGACTATGATCGATGCAGCATCGCTTGGGTGGCACGCGGTTTCGAAATGCTGAAGAAGTGCGAAAGTGGGTCGATAATTGCATGACTGCCAAACCAATGTCGTTATTTCGACACGGTATCTCCACGTTGCCAGAGAGGTGGAAAAACTTTAAAGACAAAATGATGGAAAGTGTTTGTGTTTTGTACAAATTTTTCACAATAAATGCATTTTTCAACTGAAAAACTGATCAAACACTCTTGAGCTACGATGGTTGTTCCCCTCAGAGGACCGTGGTAACGTGGAACGGGTCGAGAATATTTTCAAAGTTTCTTAATAATTCTTGACTTTGACTTGAAGATCTACAGTTAAAACTTATGCGCCTAGTTTTAGATTTCTTCCTTTCGTTTTTGTCGACCAACGGCAGTTGAACAATACATAACATACAACTCTATCGATCGGATCAGGATTTCGCACTGATCGCGCAGATGCGTAATAAGATCGTTTCTTTTCCTGTTTCAAAGGAAAGAATCAAGCTATAATATTGGCATCATCTTCATACGATTGATATAAGAAGCACGATATCACACACAATATATATTCCGATAGGCGAAATGATTAGCTTCAAGTACATATTTAGCATTTATATTATATGTAAGCTGCATAAACTTAAATACTTGAACTTCATAACTGCGTTTGTGTTTAAATGACTTTTGAAATCTTAAATCTTGAGTATAACGTAGAAGTTGAACTTTTTCTTGTCTTAACTGCTTTTCGCTATTGAACGTAAAAAATATCTCTTCACAAATAATTTCATGTTTTCTTGTTTTTTGCCTTACATTTATTATAGCATTTTATTTCGGCTTTGGAGAGATAGCTATTAGGAGTGTTCGACTCAGAGGTCGTTATGTATAAATTATTATTATATGCAATGTAATTAAAATCGTTAAAGCGTGTAGAGAAAATTTTCAAGTTTTTTCAAGAGTGCTACGTGAGACACGTACACATTTGCAAACTATTGTTAACTTTAACAATTCAAAACAAGTCATAGGATATACATAGTACTCATAGTAATCATATATATATATATATATATATATTTTCATACGTATACGTTACGTTGGATGGCTTTAATTATTTTTTATTCAAAATTTGTACTGTGTGTTTTTATCCTTGTTCTCCCTTGTCTGCTAGCTGTTTCACTTAACTCTTGCCCTCTTCCTCGCATGCCATTTGTCTCATTTCGACTACAGCACTCACACTTTTTTCTCTCTTTCTTACGCTTTTAGATATACGAGATTGCGTTTTTTTTTTTTTTTTTTTTTTTTTTTTTATAGCGATAATAATTGCAAAAAGCAGACATTTACCGTATAAAACCGTATGCATGCATGTGCACACCTACAATAAAACAAACTGTACTTTTGATTATACTTGTAGGACTTTATCAAAACGATTATAATTTATGACCTGCTGCTGCTGCTGTTGCTGCTGCTGCTGCTGTTGCTGCTTTCAAATTCTATGTTTATTTTAATGAAAACGTTTTTGTATATATAAAACTTTTAATGTTTGCTTGTGCATTAATAGTTATATGCGATGGTTTTTCAGTTCATATTTTTAATAGAATTTTAAATTAGAATTTTTCATGCCTAACGGACTTTCGTTTATATATATGTGTTAGGAGGAACAAGAATCTCTTTTTGTAAAGTGAGAAGTACAGAGCTTGTAACAATGAAAGAATAAGTAAGAAAAAAAAAAAAAAACAAAAACAAAAAGAAAAGAAATAGGATAACAGATCAGCAAATGACTTGATGATTTCTTTCTTTTACACTTTAACCCAAGCCATACATGCTTTAAATGCATTTGAAAAAATCTCTTTTCCTTTTTTTTTTTGCCTTCATATGTATATATGTATATATCATTATTGCAACTATTGTAGTACAACAACAAGCATCTAAACTAAAAATTTTGTACTTTCCGATGTGAAGCACTCTCATGACGGCTATTACCCAGTAGTGGTGTTTAGCATGTTTTATGATAACATTTCAACATCAAACTCATATGTACATACTTTTATGTGTTATTTCCGAGAGACATAAACCGTCATACTTTCATCTGGTATGTTATGTTGTCACGCAAAATGCGAAGAAAAAAAACTTAATTTCATTCTTTGATGGTTTGGGTTATGGTGTACGCAAAGACATTATATCATAGGTTGGTTTAATGTTTATTTAAATGTTTCATAAGGAAAATAATGCGCACTATCACGAGCAAATGGGAAAAATAAAAGAAAACAATTATATTCATTACATAAAAAGCAACCATTATAAGTATCATGAATGTTGTAATTAAATTCGAATGTCGAATAACGTAACCATAGCCATCACCGACCATCAATCAGCTTTTTCATTACTATAAATAATGCTTGGAAACATTAATCAAAGGGTTACGTAGGTAAACGGTGTTCGCTGCTTGCACTTCATGACTTTGTACCATAATTCCAATTTTGCGTGCATTTTTATTAAAAAAACGAAGAGAGAAAGCCACAGTACATTTTGCAGAAAATTGGATTTCCTTTTATTGCTTTAATAGATACTCTGTCCCTCCTAGAAGAGATCCAATCAAATTCATTCTCTAAGCGAAAGTTTTGCCTTGAAATTTCTGGCTTCCTCGCCAAACGCTCCAAGAGCAACATGTGGGTTACAAAAAAAAAAAAGAAGAAAACGCCGCTGAATATTTATCAATAAAAATCTCTCTAATCCGTTAGCAAATGCTGGTAGAAAGTGCTTATGCTCATTGAAAAGTATTTCCAAGGCAAAATTCCTTAAGTCACCTCCAAAAATGACATCGTTTTCCCCCTTCAAAGCACGATTTTGACGCGAAGTGTTACTTTTTAGCAATTCATTTGTGTTTGTGTCAAAGTGTGTCGAATGCACTACCATATAGTGACTCATGTAATGACCTATTAATACAGTATATGGGAAGCGGTCGAGAAAGTCATCCAATCTGAACCATTTTCAATAAGGTTCATCTTTGTGTGAAAGGAGAACCAGGCGGCCAAGTGGACAGACAAATTTGTATCAAGCATACTATACTCTGTAACAAGCTTACTATACTCTTGCATCATAAGTAGTGTAGGATTGGAAAAACTGTTTTTGAACACTCCAATAATTCTCATTTTCCCTATTCGAACTTTCCACAATACTTTTGAAACAACATTTTATGATACGTTAACTTAAATGTTATTCACATCACTATAACATGATTAGCTTAGCGAGGAAAATAAAGTCTAAGACTAAGGTCTAAAAACACTAGCAACTAAGGCTATCGACTTTGCTGAAAACTCTGCCGCACTTGAGATTTGAACACTCGCGACCATTGACTTGTTAGTCGCGATTCTTTGTCTACTCGTCCACTCAGGCGAACTAAATGCTACTCATAAGCAAACATTTGACTTTTCTTTGATCGAAAAGACGACATTTTCATTTAAGTGCTTGGAAATAACATGAATCTCATTATTATGAACATAAATCCTATATCACTGACGTGAAATCGGCCCTTTCCGCGTCGTCCTTATATTTGTCTTTATTGAAAAAGTGAACTAACTTCACACTAACTTCGCATCCTTAAGGGGATAATTGATAATGCGGTGATATGCGAAAATCGAGAAAACGATTATAAAAACTAGGAGGAAATAGAAAATGCAGAATCATGGAAATAGAAAATGCAGAAAATGCATTGTTGCTCACAGATCATATGGAAAATTCTCCTCGGTTTTTTCCGAGGGATGCTACTAATGCCTATATATCGGACAACACCCATCCGATCGCCTCAAACGAACATTGTCTTAAAGGGTGACATTTCAGCTTGCATTTTTTGTGAAGATAGTTTTCTAACTCCTGGCTCGTATAAAAACTATATTGACTTGAACATTAATGAAATATCTAAAGAAATACGCTATGTGATGGTTTCTTGCTTTAAAAATTGCTGCAAAAATGATGCAACAAAAGAAAAAAAAATGTTGCGAAGGGTACGCTGAGAATGCTGTGAGTGCACGAAGGACCCATTAGTGGTTTGCTCAATTCCATTCCGGAAATTTCGTTCTGAAAAAGTCGATGAAATTTTTATACTCCTGGAGCAAGCTGTCAGGCAATAGCGGAGGCACTAAACATCAACCACATAACAGTTCGGAATCATTTGAAAAGAGCCGACTACAAAAAGAAGTTCGAATGTTCATTTTCACAATGCCTTACCAAAATTTGGATATCAAGAATTATGTAAAGACCTTGAGAAGAAAAACAGAAAAGATGTTACCAACGTATTTTATAGCAACAAAAAAACCAACACACTGTTAATAACGGAGGAAATTCTTCACTCGAATCAAAGCCGACAGTTGTCCTCGACATATCTGACGTATGTACTGATGATAGCATTTTTGATCCAGTTCGTATGCGGAAAGAGACTTGTCTCCACTAAAGCAATTTACGAAATTTTCAAATCCGAGTTCTTTCTCGCTCCGAATTTTCGTCAGCCGAACACACAACTGACGCCCGCATTTATGAAATCAAGCGGCACTTAACAACTGTAGACTTAAAAGGCAAGCTTTTTAGCCCTTATTTCCTGTGTAGTGACTTATGAAAGATTGGCAGCAATATAAGATCACTTTTATCGATTTTATTGAAGCTAAGTTAAAATTAGTTTTTCGATGTTAATGTTTTTCGAGACTGGAGGTGGATTTGTTTCAAATTTATTTTTACATACGTTTTTACGACATTTATTTTCAAGAATATTGTTCCAGGCACTGTTGGTTTTTTTGTTTTTTGTCATACGTTATATAACTTGACCTTTCTCCTCGGATTTGCTTACGTTTCGTTATGATACACGAATAAGTGTTTACACACCATAAGAAGAAGTGCATGTTCTGCGTTGAAAGTTTACAGAGTCATTAATATTTTAAAGTATAATAACAAACAAAGAAAAGATTTCTAATTTACGTTTTCAAAATATATTTTTCTTTTTTGTAAATACGCTCGGTCTCATCAATTGCGTAAGACGGTGAGGTGACGGGAAGTAAATTGCAGAATAGCCGAAGCCTAGCGAAAGTGTCATTTCTCTTTACCGACTAAGCAGTCAGTCACTCACTATGATCTACACCGCACTTGAGATTTGATGAACTGATGCTAAGATTGATTTGATCATCGCGCCTCTTACCTACTCAATTACTTAGGCAGATTTTCAATACACATCCTAATACAAGGTCATTGACTAGTACATAGTAGATATTATTTTCATGCTTTCTTCATATGAATAAATCATTTGTATGCGCTCTACTAAAACCTACGGTACACGATAGATTGAGCCTCAATTTAAATAAACATCAAAACAATAATTAATTAATTCAATAAAAGTTCTATTCACGAGATTTTGTTATTTAATTAATTAGAATAGAGATAATGTTAGAATAACAATGAATTGTGATGGAACTAAAGCAATTAATTATTCTTCCTGAATTATTAGGAGCATGGAGATGTCATAATTATGTCATTTAAGTTGAACATGACAATCTTGGCATGAATACATTTGTTCACAGCGCCTAGTAAACAATTATTTGATCCTAAATATAATAAAAGCACAAGAAATATTAATTAATGTAATAAGTAAAATATTATTATAACCTCTTTTCATATAAAATAAGGACGAAGGTGAATATTACTTCGATCCTTAATTGTGGTGATATATCAAATGAATTACTTTTGTTGTGCGTACAATAATAAAAATAAGTGAAAACACTATAGTGCGACACGGCCCATCACTTTAATGCAAGGCTTTATATGGAGAACGGTCGTAAAGGCGCCCGATCCGAACCATTTTCAATAGCTTGGGTTCTTTGGCCAAAACATGCCGTTGCACCAATGTTCATAAAAATATTTCAAAAATTGCGATCCATACGTTGAATGAATGTAAGAAAACAGAAGAAGCAGTCGGACAAACGGACAGACAGGCTTAGAGAAAATAAAATATGGTTCCATTTCACGTCCTTGTGGATGTCGCATACATTCGTAGAGACTTAATATACCGTTGTACCACAAGTGGCGCAGGTTATAATAAGTAAAGGGCGAAATAATGAATCGTATTAAAGTAGCGTTATTTATAATACGATAAATAATGAACTAAGTAACAAATAGCCAATAAAAGAATGGAAACAATGAATCTCTAAAAAAATTTGTTGTCCTCAAGGCACTGTGCATAACGTGAAAATTTTCGTATTTTGTTTCTCTTATTAAACACAGTATAACATATCATGTCCAGTAATGTAAGCAAATGAGAATACAAACACTGTCAAAGAAAAAAAAAAACTAACTAAATGATACTCCATTAGCATGGAGTGTTCGCATTAATAAACCCTACAGTGTACAACTGAAAACTGCAAAATTAATGTCTGCTGTGCAATATGCGACTGAAAATGATCGGGGACAAGTTTGTACAATTGAACACAAACCACATAATAATCCAAAGTACTATAATGAAGATATATTAAATGATTCTGGTCATCAACTAATGCATTGTCCGCCATTGAAAGTGATATTTAATTCCCACATAACTACATAACTGCATGTGTAATGAATTGTTTTGAGGATTAGCTCAAAGAGCATATTTTTCTTTTTTCTATTTTCTATTTTGTAGTCATATATGTGTGTTTTAAAAATACCGAAATTATCTACATATTCTTAATTTATCTTTTAATTCAGACCAAAGAAACACATTCCACATGCACTTCATAGAAAATAATTGTATGCGCAAAAATGAAAGTTAGTCTTAACTCCTACTGTTAAACTATAGTAATATGCAACTAATATGGTATTGTGTTGCCCTTATGAATGAGGGCTTGTTGTAGTCTGCATCGTATAGAACCCACCCAAGTTTCTCAAAGTGGTCATATCAAGCTTCTAGACGCATTGAAATATAGAATTCTGCACCCGATCTGACAGCATCACCAGTTTTCTGCATCATCTCAACTGATTTTGGCAGAGCTTCGGGGCTTTCGTCAGTGAGCGAACGCCGGCCACAGATACACTTCGAAAATCGCTCGACAATCGTCATAGGCAAGTTTTAAATTACCGAAAATATCCCATGGAGCTCAGTAGAAAATTTCATTCTGCGCCTGCAGTCAATGCTTCAAGGCAGGTAATCTCGTCAAAGTGTAGTTGAAAATTTCAAACTTGAAGTTACTTCTAAACGAGGCAATCCGAAATGTATAATTGATTTAACGGCGTTGAAGACGGGCTTTGCGACTGACAGAACTCTGTTCAAAATTTCTCTCAGCACCCATCGCTTTTCGAGCCCATATTACGGCTCTCGGACTATATTCAAAAACTGAACTTTTTTGGCAAATGATGCTGAGAATGCAATATAAATAAGTGATGAAACGTGTGTGCATTCGTGAGTGGTCGTGCAGTACCGAGAAATACGTATAAGAAGTTCATAAAGTATGAACACTTTTGACCAGCATAACCGTCGTTTAAGTAAGAGTCCGTCTGACCGAGACAAAGATGTACAAATTGACATATAAAGATTTTCAGAATTTCATTTTGTGTAATAAGTGAGCGCATGTGGGATTTCTATACAAGCAATTATCTAAAATACAATTACTTGTTAGAGATGATTCTCGTTAAGGCGAATACAGTTTTCCCTTTGCGTCTATTGTAGAGGAGAAATTCCAAATAAATTTACTATTTTTGCCAATTCGTTCACTGTGGCTTTTATCTCTGATAAATTTTGTTTTTTCCTTCTTTTTTTTTTTTTTCATGTATATGTTACTCGGCAAATTGTAGAATGCTCAACAATAGAATATCTTATCTTGAAATCGTATCGTATCAAAGGTGAACAACAATGTCATTTTTTAAGAGATAGAGAATTGTTGCATATTTTATTGAATGGTATGATAGCAGAAAAATGTTGCTTCCGTTCATTTTTTGTGTATGCGACCGGTGCATTCAAAGGCCGTCATTGAACGAAAATTTCTATACATGAAAGACATACACTCGATGCATATAAAGAGCTATTTTTAGAAATCAATACAAAACAGGATGTAAGAGTAAGCAAGTAATTTGAAAGGTCAAACTATCAATTTTTATAATCAAAATCCTTAGCATTGCAACACACAACCCTGATATAATTATTGGAAAATTGAAATTTTGCATTTCTGTCATGACTTCCGCTTAAGCGTATCGACTGTTTTCAACTGTTATGCACTATTGTGACCAAGACTACCTGAGTGAATGAATTCTTTCTCGTTAGCCAATCTGCTAACCGTGTCATGCCGTGTCATGTCAAAGAGTTTTCCTGAGTTGTGTTCCAATAATTCTCCGTTTTATGCGTCACAATAGCGCACCCACCTTTCACATTGCATTGGATCGTCGAAATTTTTTCAACAAAAATTGAACTCATCTCGTTCCGTAGATCTACGTTTTGACTCGATACGAAAGACAAGGTCAAATTGAAAAAATGCGCTTTTTCAAGTGAAAGCAAACAAGTTTTTTTCATTTTATTTTTCCACATAATATTTGACGCAGCTATCAGTTAACCTAAGATAAAAAAAACTACTCGTTAGGATAATTTTGTGCGATTTACATACAAAAGTCGTATTACTTTTTCAATGCAGTAGTGTACGCTGTTTATATATACATATATATATATATATATATATATATATATATATATATATATGTGTGTGTGTGTGTGTGCGCTTACTACGTTGAATTCAAAAAAACAAGCATGCATATGTATACAATGCATTACATATGTTACAATGCAAATAAGTTTACTTTTGCTTTAATGCACAAAAATCTTCGATTTGTTTGCAACTCGCTATGTCGGTGGATTTGATTGTCGAACGTAGGAATTCACAAAAGCTGTGTACACACATGTTCATATATAGTATTTACCTCCCTTCAGCGCTGCAATTGTATTAATGTAAAAAATAGTTGAAACTTTTTTTTTGAGACAAACTGCATGAAGTACGAAGAATGCTGTGCAAATTGATAAACAAAAATTCAAAACATGTGCTAACAGGATTTCTCGTATTAGATATGAAAATGCAATTTAAATCGATAACTTTGTCAGCTTTTAGATAATTTATGAAAAAGGAAAAAATTCACTTAAACGAATAAAAATTCATCTGTTACTGCCTTTTCCTAACTGTCGCAATGTATGTGCATAACTCTTTACTATGTAATGCGCAGATATGTCGTTCGAATTTTTTGGCTTTTTAGCGAAATATTGAATTATGGCAACAATTTTACACATACCTCGACATTAAGTTGATCGTTGATAGTCGTTTCCTTTAATTTCGTATCTGTCGATTTTGCGACATATAGTCTCTAGTTTAATGCCATTAAAGGAATTATTATAGCCCTTAGATTATCCTCGATAAAATCAATATCAGCAATTGATTGCATCGTACACGTGCCTGAGTACAGAACTATTAAACTCGATTGCAAACGTCGTCTGTAGCTTTTAAGGGAAAAACTTAGCAAGCAATTTTCAGTTTTCCATATCATTGCTATGAAAACATGATGATCGTTTGCCGCAATAAACGGCAGAGAGATAAGCCAAAGAATGGGAGTTTAGATGAGCAGACAGAGAGCGAGAGTGAGAAGAGTGGATGTACAAACAGCCGAGCTTGAATAAAGCGACTCAGTGTTTCTCGACCATAAAGTTTGTCTATACTTCATGGACTCTTTGGTTCCTTTTTTTAAATAATCATAAATTCACAATAGCAAATTTACTGTATATCGTCTGTCTTATGGTTATAGGGTAGGAATGGATGAAGCGGGTTAGTTATATTTTGACAAAAAGTTGGCTTTCAACGCTGACAAAGGATTACATTTAATGAATTTTATATTTCTAAAGTTATCGAGTCATCTACCTTCACTTAGAATGACCATAAAGCGAATATAATTAATCCAATCGTAGACTTAGAAAGCGACATGAGACGTTAAAGAGAAATTCCTGGCGCCTTCACGATAATCACGAGAAACGAGACACGTATGCAAATACGTACCAGAACTTCCGTAATAATATAAATAAAATGAAAATACAAAAATAGTATTTAATAGATCCCGACTGGATTAGATTAAATCGATTTGAAATTCCTGACTGCGATATCGCTATATATGTAAAAATGTCACAAATTTTTCGACAATTCGTTTTTTTTTTATGTTCATTTTAGTGCATTTAACTGGCGAAATGATTGACTGTCAATAGGCATGTGAACAGGAGTGTGAACCAAGAGTAATCTTTTCTTCTCTTCATTTAGAATTTATGTAAGAGGAGCTGCACATAAAGACAAAAGCTGCGTAATAAACTTTTCAATTTTCTTATGCATATTAATGTCGTGAAAAGAGATGATAAATTTATTGGGAGTTTATTCATCCACTATTACGATGAAGACGTAGTGAGAAATAATTAAGTCACTTTCATCTACTCCTACTTCCTCAAAGATGACTTTATCGAGAAATGCTTCAGTTTTTGATTTTTGGCATGACGTCAGGCTTAGCGAGATCAAGATTTTTAATGCGTTAAAAATAGTTTTTTTCTTTCGGAATTTCATAGCAACGTTGCTCACAAGTATGTTTCGCGTTTCATAAAAAAGCCACTAACTAAAAGTTAAGAACTAATGCACTTACAATGAACTCCGTTTTGTTTCCAAATAAAAGGTTATCAACGTCGTAGGGCAATAATAAGTTGAAATATGAAAAAGGAAGTACCATAACGTTATAGAAAAATGAAAAAGAAAAGGACTTTTTCGCACAGCGGCGCGTTGTAGTTGTGGAAATTGTAACCAATTGTCCCGAAGATGGTGAAAATTAATAGACCTGACGGGTAAAATAATCGTGAGTAAATAACGTCGTGCGTGGAAACATTACTTTTGCTTGTTGAATGGAAGAATAGTGTTGCGAACAGTGTCAAGTGATTACACAGTGCGAATAGGTCTTATGCAGATTATGCGAAAACTGAACATCGATAATCAAGTCAATGATAATAAGATCTATGGCAATTATGCGAAAATCCCTCCAGCAAATCTTAGTCCGTGTACTCCCCCGACATTATTCCTTACGCTTAGCAGTGACGGGAAGCTTCTGAAGCCAAGCAGCAATACTTTGGATAAAGAATTTTTTTGCTATTCTCTATACAAAGCCATCAAAAAGTTCATACTACAGCTACCTTATGAGTTTGCCAGAAGCTATCTTATTATGCCCTGTACCCTTTGTGTGCGTGTGTGGTGCGGACGTATGTAACACGCAGAAGGGCTTATAGACCCATTCTGTATTATACCGATCGATTCGGAATCATTTTCTGAATAAGAATTATATTAGACAATGCGGTTGTAACACCAATTACCGAAGCGTTCCATTGGGACAATTTTGTATATAATTTTGAACTGAAAAGGCTTTCACACTATTAGGAGTTTTTAGCATTTCAGTAGCTATGAGAATATGCGTCATGTGTTAGCTTTCTATGTTATTTACTTACAATTTGGGAACAAATTGTAAGTTGGACGGCCGGACAGAGAGTCATTGCTTAATTAACTTGAAATTTAATGGAGATTATGCTAAATGAATAAATGTGTATCACTTATGAAGACATAATTAATGTTAGTAGCATCGTTTTTCAGCAAAAATCTCCGTTTTCGAATTAAATGTGTTTTATGCCTCCTACAGAGTTGCATAGGACAGTGCAACAAAACATAAAACTAAACAGGTCTATAAACAGCAGTAAAAGCAGCATCACATCACAGAAACGTGATAGTGTATCGCTGCAGGACTGCGCATGTAATATTTTGTAGAATCATATTCACCTTCAGCTAGCAACAATTGACAGATGAACGTATGTGCATTCTATCATTCCTTTCGCAAAATCATCGTACTCCCTATCCTATGAGTAATAAATTCACATCATACCCCTCTATGTATTGGAAGTTTTTACGTTTACGCCAACAAATTAAATCCAAGCCATGCGATTACACGAAGATTTTGTATTAAGGACGAGCAACTGACGATATACTCATTCATGCAGGTGCTCATATACCTGTGCGAGTATATGAATACTAATTGAAACCATAGCAAAAAAAAAAAGAAGGCTCCATTATTATAAAGCTTCAAATAGCTGACAGAATGTTTTTTATGACGACAACATCGGCGAATTAGCGTAGAGTTAAGTGCAAACATTAGTAAAGAGAATACTTTTTATATAAAGTAAGCGAAAATCTCAACAATCTATGGCAAATGCTTTAAACAAATGTCTTCGCTTCCTCTCTATATAAAGGAAAAATCGTTTCTTTTTTATTTTCGGCAGAAACCGAAACAATTCAATAGAGTTTTGTAGACTTTATTGTGATATCTCCGACAAACAACCAGAATGGGATGGATTAAGTTTATTAAATGGTTATAAGACGAGCTGGAAAAACGCGATAATGTATTTCTATATGTAGCAAGAAGAGAATAATTTATCTATGTCCACGTCTTAAAATCAGTAGGCTGCCTTTTTAATCATGTTATTTCATCTCCCTAACACAATTCCACAAATTGAACAATTGAACAATTGAACAATTGAAGATTCGTCTACTGAGACGCCTATAATTTAAGGAAATATGAAATATGAAAGCTTATGTAGTCTGTCGTATTAGTTCTAAGACTTATGTAATACTCCTTATGATGTCATGTGTCCTCTTTGGTTACACTATGCGAACCATACAGACGCTCATATATGCTATCTTAAAATTCATTGGTATGTTATGTGTGTAGCAAGTTGTGGTATTGGCAGGATTGAACTTACATGGGACATACGAGCAATGCTGCACTACGATCATTGTATCATATTGTAATACGCTTACCAAGCATATGAATGTTTGCAATGCTATGGTATTTGGAAAGAAAATATGTACCTACCTATGGGCTTTCGATAAAACGTTTCTTATTTAGTAAATGACAGGTAGCGTCACTTATCAAAATATTCGGTCTGAACCGAACATACGACTTTTCTTGCTTTTATTTTATTACTTTATTTTATATTCGTTTTTTCTTGTTTTCTTGTTTCCTTTTTCTTTTTTTTTTCTATTTTCTTTACTTTACTTTTGGTGATTTTGGTTTGCGACAGCTTTTTAGCTTTCACATAAGCTGATTATTTTAGTTTATTACTTTTTTATCTCGTTCATTTCGTTACAGCGAATCCGACGATATAGTTTTATGTCCTTACTGGCTGCGAAGTAATTTAATACAAGCAATTACATTGGGCTTAGAAGCCTTTACGTCTACATCAGTCTGGTGAGAAATAAGCGTTTGATTCGCTTTTCTGTGTAAAATTCATTCAACTAACAATGAGAACAATAAGAGTTTTGAGTAACGGGCGCCTGCCTAATCATTGTTTGCCAGATATACATACTTTCAGCTTTCAGCTGCTTGCTAGCTTTTATTGCTTTCAATAAATAATTGAATTCAATGCTTCATCCATCGCATGGATGGATGGATGGAGTACGAAATAGGGCGTCTTTATTATTACATAAATATGTATTCGGAATTTTTTATTTATATTTACGAAAGTTTTCAATGCCAGTTTCAATCTTTAACACTATTTCAGCACACTACGATCAATATTCAATAACAAAAATGTCCCCTCTGTTGAGAGCATCTATAGCGTAAACATTATAATTCTGTTTAATAAGTCGTGTGCTGGATAAGTAGTTTTTTTTTATTATTGTTTAGCATTTTGAAAATCGAAGAGCAGAGGAACGGCCGCAGAGATGCGTTCAATTAACTAATCAATCGATCAAAGAAAACTAACAATGAATATAAAAATTCCCTCGACATAACGGGGTACGATTTTGATTAAAAATTTGCTTAAGTTACACTGTTATTTAAAGTGCATCCCATCAGCAAAAATGTTAGTTAATCTCACAAAGCAGTCATAACAGAGCTGAAGGATAATTGTACCGCTTATTATCTTCATATTTGTGTAGTAAAACTTTTCGAATCAATTCCCTTTGTTTTTTACGCCGGCGATTCTTTATAAAATTATTTTCTCCAAATTTCGCAAATAATTTCATATAAACAATAATATTGAAAAGAGGGAAGAATTGAACGCCCTCCTTCTGCTCAATAACTAATAGACCTTGTCACGACTAAGTGTAGCTTATCTGTAACACCGCTATTCCTGACAGTATTCTTCCGTTAAAATTTACAAAGTTTAAGCAGCGAACTAAGCAGCACATGTTGTTATTCGAAAAAGTGATTCTAAACTCAAGAATAATATCCGAGTTTTATATGTATATTTATAGTGGGTCGTTTTGCGATTCGAAAATAGGTCGCCAATTCTTTTGTTTGACCAACTGAATTGCTTTGTCTAACACTCCCTTGCTCTTAAGTTTAATATTAATACGTGCTTTGCCTTTTGCTGTCATCTTCACAGATTTGTGTTCCCTTTTTGCAAATCTCTATTTTATCTGCAAACATTGCACAAATTGCTCCCTTTTTTTTTTTTTTTTGACAAAGTAGAAAAACAATAGCTGCTCGTCTCTATCAGTTTGAAACAAAGAAACACAACAAGAGGTTTTCATAAAGTTTTAGTCGAATTGTTGTCAACCTAAAATCGCGTTTGACAATAGCTTACTCGTAAGGTATCTGACGCAAGCATATATATGTATATATATATACGTACTTTTTCTTAACTTGCACAATTTGTTAGAGACCCTAAGATATAATGATTAAGAGTTTACGTTATAGCAAGCCTCGATTATTTGCTATTGGTTACTACTGCTATTACAAGTTTATCATACCGCTTTTGAAGGGAAGATTTAGAAAACAAAGACAGTTTGTCTCTGCTGTAAGTGGTTATTAAGTTGATTATAGTACTACAAGGTAGATGGTCGTACTAGAAAAATTTTTTAATTTATTTTCTTGCTCCATGTTGACGATATAATGGTAATAAATAAATAAATAAATAAACAAATAAAAATAAATAATTGACATAAAGAATCAATATAGGTTTTGAAGGGTTATATTACTCGCTTAGTACTTTTTATCTCGGGCTGGGCTATCGCCATCGTGATATGATGCAACTATGAATTTTTCATGTCGTAGTGTTTTCTGTAGATTCGAGCCACAATCTATACGACCCTTCCCCGATGTGCCCAGTATATATTTGTAAATGTGTAAATATTTCTGATTATCAAATATATCGAATTATGTTCCCACCGAACCCCAATTGCGTTATTTCTTACTTTCTCTGCTTAATTCGACGAAGAATGCAACGAAAATTTTACATTTTTATTCGGTGATGTAACGTGAACGTATCTGCACACTATGCTATCCGTAGAATTGAAAAATTATAAATCAAATTCCGAGTTCTCACCTTAAATCTTCATATGCATGGTCTGTGCTTGGCGGTAGCAGGATTTCCCCCCACGAAACCATCCTATCTGGAATAACTGATGCAATGGAACGAAATGAGGCGAAAAAGAGATGGAAGATAACGAAAGACGTGAGAAAACATCTCTTGAAATATAATAACCCTTTAGTACACTGGAAGCCGTGAGCTTGGATGTTATATTAGTTATAAGTCTATTAAACACCACATCGCGTACGGTGCTTCGTTGCTGAAGTTTTCAAAGGAAAGTCTCTAAAACTAAAAAGCAAAAATTCAAGAAATTATTAGCTTCTACGATTGAATTTTCAAAGCGAGCTGCCAAGCGGCCAAAATAGCTAATGTGAGTTAAAATGATTTTGCGCGAAAACAAAAATTTCCGCCGAAAGCAAGCGACTTAGTTCAGTGTTCTTCTTTTGGAAACTGATATTGTATAATATAAAGAATTAAGTATATATTGTTATAAAAGCCAATTCTGCCGGAAATGCTCGAACAAATGTAAAGGCAAAGATTAACGAAACCTATCCGTTTCAGAAAATTGGTTTTTTATCCCCGCCATCGAAGGGTAACGCCCAGAAGGAAGCTTCTTACATATTCTTGATCAGCATCAAATTCTGAATCGATTTAAACATGTCCGTCTGTCTATTCGTCTGTGATTGAATGACACGGCTGCAGTACTACAGATATAGCAGATAAATGTACAAAAATTCGACGGTATATTCTATAGGCGACTCTCTACAAAAATGGGAAAAATCGGCCATGCCTATTTAAGTTTATGGTGTATCATAATTTCATATTTTTTTTATACTTTTATATAACGCATAGAAGCAAAGTTCAAAAAGCCTAAAAATTGTATAAATTTTTAGCCGGTTTCAAATTCGCAATTTACCTAAACGTGTCCTCCCATTCATCTGTCCATCTGCCCGTCTATACAGCTGCGTAGTATCTGTAGTAAACATTCGCTCAAAATTTGCAAAAGAATTTGAAAATGATGCAAACTTTTCAAAGGACACGCCTATCAAAATTGTGAACATCTTTGTTTTCCGTGTTCTTTGCTTATTACTAATAGTGTACAAAACATATACCAACAGATATTTCTTGGATACAAAATCGGCTTAGTCAATGGATTACTTGCGAACCTGCAAAATAGAAAAGTATTCAAGCAAACCACCTGCATGCGAAAATTCGTGCAAAAAGGTTTAATTTGCAGAAAACCAGGAAAACCTCTCTTCAGGATAACACACTGGCACGAACAATACAATAGCTCGCGTGATGACAAGGACGAAGTAATTAATATACGGAATGTTGGATTACCCACGGTATTCATCTCTGATTTCGATCAGGAATGAAGGGGAATTTTCAACATCTTTCAGCCCATTAAATGAGTACGGAGATCTTTCGAAAAATTCTATTCAACTTGAGAGGGATTAATAAAAGTACTTTTGATCAGATGGTTAGATGCCTTCATTTATGTTAATATAGCGGACACCATGAAGAAATACTTAAAAAAATACAATTAAAGAGGAGGAGTTCAACCGAAAGTATAGGGTAAAAACAATACCAATGCATAAAATGTTTAAGATAGTAAAACACAAGTTCGATCGTGAGGAAGGAAAGAAAAGATTGGTCGATATGCCAGATTCTTAAGCCAAATGAAATATTGCTGAAAACTCGAAAACATCAATTGGCGGCACGTGTTGGGGCAAAAAAGCGAATACAAAGGTGTATACTGGTGTTATGTAAGACCAAGTCGGAGGTATTTCATCGAACGGCAGGCATTCGTTGTTTGGATGCTTGTTACGAGTGATCCACGTTCCAGATTTGTCTCTCAAAACAATTAGTCTTTTCACTTATAAAACTCAATGTGAGATTCAAGCTCTACGTAGGTAGGAAAAGGTGAGAAAATGTACCTAAAATCTTGCTTAAGCTAGAAGCAAGGTTGGTCAACGTTTTTCGATGGCAGTTGGTTAATTGTATTTCTGCGTTACGGCGATTTGAGGGACAATCGACTTCAGTAAAACAATTAAAAACACTATAGGCCATGACTTGCTATTAAATTTTTCATGGAATATGGTCGATAAAATGGCCAGATCTGAAGTATTTTCAACAGAATTCATCCTTAGGCCAAAGCACGCCAGCGTACCAAATTTCATCAAAATATTTCAAAAATTGCGGCCTGCCGAGTGCACGCAACAAGCAAGACGGACAGACAAGCTCAGATATTGGTCGAATAAAAGCCAAGTATTGCACACAAGCTTAATATATCTCTTTACAACACAAGTGGTGTACGGTACAATTATGATTTAATCATCTATGACGTTTAGGTAAATAAGATAAATCCAATTGACAGTCGTGAACTATTAATGGGAAATCACTGTAAGCTTGGTTTTACTGGCGAAGAATGAATTGATCCGCCCACCTGCTAAGAGCAATTCTTACAATCCGTACAAAACAATTTACCCAGTGTTTATGTAACCTCGGGAAATTTTAATTGTTTTAAACGTGATAATTTTGTACTCTAAACTCACTGACCTTAAAACATTCACAACAATTACTTTTTTATTTATTACAATTCTTTTTGTTTCTCAAAAACCTTACATTCCTATTCAAAAAATGCACCCACAAGGACGCATTAATTTAAGAAAAACAACGAAACAACGAAACATAAATGTCAAAAATTACAATTGCGGCGTTTACATAAAAGCGGCAGCTAAAGGACGTGAGGACAAGAATGTTAGTTTTATGGAATTAAATATAATGAAATGGCATGAGCGGGGCATTTTCTTATCCATTGAAGTAGGAAAATTTTCTTATACCATAACGTTAGGAGCTAAATACCTTAAAATTCCAGGAAAAACTTCTTCTCTTAAAGCCTGAATCCTATGGCGGTAGACAAAAACGTGCGAAATACATTTTATTGCGTCTCGGTGAGAAAGATGGACTCAAAAGTTTTTGTGTAGACTTTATAAGAAAATATTCGATCAAGGTTTGCCTCAAATTACTTACTCCATTCAATTTGTGCAAACCCAAATGGAAGCTTCAGAGTCGCCACAAAGTATATACATTCTTGATCAGCCTTAAATTCCGTGTCGATTTAACCATGTCCGTCTGCCCTTCTGCCCGTCTGCATAATGTCTATTATAAGCATCCTCAAGTTCGTCAAAGTGAAGATATTGCCTACAAATTTGCATGAGAATTTGAAAATGACCCAAATAGGTCAGCGAACACGCCTTCAACGTCCACGCGTCCCGTACATTCAAACTTGAGAACACCTTTGCTTTTCTTTGTTTTTGCGCGTTGCTCACAAACTACAAGAGATAAGCGATATAAATTTCCAAAAAACTATTCTACAAAATCGAAAAAATCAGCCATGCCCACCCAATATTATGGTGGGTGCATATTTATATTTTTCCTTTTTTCGATCTTTCATAAGATATCACTAATGTGTATAAAAGATTCGATCGTAACCGAGTATAGTTTCCTTGTTTAATTTTTAATTCTTTCTCTCTCTATCAACAACTATTCGATCAAAATTCGACACAGTTAAGCTTTATATCAGTTTACTCTTATGAATCGATTTTCGTTGTGAAACAGTAAAAACTTATTTTTCATTGTAATCCTTATATGGAGGATATACGCAAAATGGACTGACGTGGTCCAAATTCGATAAGATTTTTAGTTTTTATGCCAAACTATTACTTTGACCCAATTTTCGCCATAAAATATTGAAAACTGGATCTTTTTACCAGGTGTAGATTCAATTTTCGCAGAAGCGATTGTATGGTAGGCGCTTTAAAACATTGGCCCCCATCCGATCCAAAATTTTCACAACAGTTCACTATGCCGAAATACTCTCGAGCTGTTTTTGTCGAGAAATTTTGAAAAGTGCTACAATATCGCTCGTATAACGACTTTTATAAAATTGATCGTATATAAGAAGTGGCCCCGTAAGAACGATCCCATCTTATTAATTTTGAATGGATTTCGTGTTTGGGTTGAAATACTGCAGTGTCGAAATACCTGAAAAAATTGCCAACAATAGATTGAACGCAAAAATATATTAAGAGACATGAAACGGTCATACGGACATGGAAACTTAGATCGATTTAAAAAATTATTCTGAATCGATCGGCATGAAAAAGGTCCACCTTAAGTTTTTCTGAATGTTACATAAATCCGCACAAACTAAATAACACTTTGCTAACACTGCTCCTGGATTAAGCCTCACGTAAAGGGAAAAACAAAGACATGGAAGCAAACTTGAAAAGCGTAATGTTTGTTAAGCTAACTTCTTTTAAATTTTTTTGTTATTAAGTCAATGTCTATAGCACTTTTTCGTATTGAATGTATTCCACCGTTAACATAACTCATACTCTGCATATGTCGTTAATGCATTGGTTTATGTTTATTGCATGAATAATGCCAGGAATTACAGAATCATAAACTCATTAATAGCTTCCAGAGAGAGAATAGAGGAATTAAAGTTGTATTTTTTATAAAGATTTATGATTATCCTCGGGCTGATTCACTTAAGTTCGAAATAAGATTTTGCTTGAAGAAAGAGAATAATTTCATTAGTCTCTTTGTGTTTTTCTTGGGAGAATTAAATGAATCACACAATAAATCATAAAATTAAATCCATTGTCAAAGTTTGCAAAATATTTAACCTAACCATGATTGAATAGAGTATTATTTTAGATAAATCGTTTAGTTGATAATGGCGCTAAGGATTTACCACAATTAAGCCGAAGGATTTATAATAATTTGATGCCGTTTAAGATTCCAGATTTTCCCATAATGCGTAGTAATCTTTAATGCTTTTTTAAACTCAAACCATGAAAATTGATTGCTTCACTTGAAATCCCTTGCAAATGTTTGCAGCAAACCTTCGCTAATGTTTGCACCAAACCAATGGGTGTTTTCGATGGCTCGAAATTGTCACATACACTCGCAATTCTAAATAACTTTAGTTGGAAATACGAGGTTTCAGTGGACTCACTGCTCACTGTAACACTTATCACTACTCACGCATCTTTTTGAAGTAGCATTGAAAAAGTCATCTGCTTTGAAACAATTTTACGGCGCTATTCTATTCTTCGTGTTTTCATACGTGGGGGAGAAAAAATTACATGAGATGTAGTGCCCGCTTTCAAAAAATGTTCATAAAATGGTTCCATTAAATTTTATGTCTATACAAGAACCGTTTTGCTTACATGGTTTGTAATCGAATTATAATTGACTTTTGGCAGATCAACTTAAAAAAAAAGGCAGGGCCATTATACAAAAAAAAATATAACTCTAGGAAATTTCATTCTCCCATTCCTCTACCGTTAATCACTGCCCTTTATCATTATGTGAATTGCCCGTCTATGGAAGGTTGCTTGTCTTTTAAAGCTATCCATAAAAAGATCAATTTTTTATTATGTCATCACAAAAAGAGAAACTCAGTCCATTGTTCATTAGTTAAACCAATATGGACCACCACTGGACACATTATGACATCCAAGGTTAATATCTCTAGCGTTTTCTAAACGATTTTTGCAATATTTGACCGAGCATTATCAGTTAGTCCTGTCTTTTGACATATCTCGTCCCGTTTGCCGTTGTATCAATTGTTTTAGGTAGCATTTCCCAAAGAAGCGGTTTCATTGCAGTTGCGGGGAGCGTAAGACACTACGTTCTTCTGGTCCCTCCAAGCATAGACCTTGTATGTGAAGGCAGAGATATTCGCCTTTGTCGTCCCTAAAGGGAGTCAAAACAAGAGCTGTATTTCATCCACAATTTTCACCACTCAACTGATGGTAACGTATTCACATTTTGTCACTGATAACAGTCGATGTCTTAAAGCACCACTTTTTCCCGAATTAAAGACTCTTTCGGTGTGGCCGTATAAACTGCTGAACCGTAAAACCGAAACCTCATAGTTTGACATAAAGATATCACGGTATTTTACGGAGACGGTACTAATTACTCTCTCTCTCTCTTTAGAATCGCTTAACGTTTGATTATATTCTGTACGAAACCAACCATAAGACAATTATTCATTCGTTCTCTTTAGCTTCTGCGATAGTCGGAACCAAACGAAAATTCTACGATAATCATATAAAAATTGTAAAGAAATCATGATTTTCTGGAAATTCTGAGGTCATCGGAACCCTTTTCGGCTGCGGTTTGTTTGTAGCCCTTTGAGAGGAAACATTAAAAATAAAAGATAGAAGTCTTCAGCGTGAAGGAAATTAAGTCGGATTAAGTTCATCTCGTTCAACTCTTGTCGATTGACTTTAAATGTGTTAAGCATTTGTGTTTAAGAGAAATAAAAATAATATTTTTATTACCGAGAAAAAAACTTATATTCGCCAAAATATTTAATGAGATGGGATATTAAAAAGCTTGGAGGTGTAACGTTTACATGAAAAACACATAATAACAACATTAAAATTAATTGGATTTAAGCATGAATGATTATATAGCAACATACAACTGTTACATAAGAATATCTTGAAATCGTTGTCTGGCTGACGTGTAAATCCATGGAAATCAAAAGTTGACTAGCGCGTAATGGGTGACATAACATATTTCAATTCCAGATAATTTATATGTAAATGCAATCATTCACAACACAGTACAATGAATACAGACTGCTTGCCGAAGCGGGCTTCAACGCCAATTGACACAAAAAATAACAAAAAAGAAGAAAAATATGTTAAATATCAACAACACTCAACTGCCACAACAGAAATAAAAGATATTTAAATTCCGTAGCATGTCAATGAGCCCTGAAAAAAAAACAAAAAAAAAAAAACAAAAAAAAACAGCAAAGAAAACGAAGAAGAAATATTCGAGCGAGAAGAGGAAAGAAAAGTTATTGAGTTCTAGATACCGAAAGCCATGTTACGGTTTTGTTATTCGTATTTTTGTTTAATAAATGACAAATAAATTGCGCTAAAGCTTTTAATCTGGCACATCCACTATATATGCTTTCGTATCAGTTGTTTGCTTACTTGTTTTTCTTTTTTTCTTTTTTTTTATGACATTCTCCTTTCATAAAATAAACACACATTCACAGAGTACAGCATAACAGATGGATTTGTTTATGTAGATTTTTCATTGTTAGCTAACCGTAGCATAACTGCCACCAGTACTGGGAGTACAGCCTACTGTTTTATTCATATGCCGTAAAAAATGTTTGATAAAAAATACTGAAGACACACACAGAAAACAGTTTATACTGCTGCTCTCTTTGGCACAATCCCTTGTCAAGGATATTTATATATGTAACGATGGCCGACCATCCTTATTGTTGCTAGTGTAGAATATAATGATAGTGATGAAAAAGATGTCTGCCTATCTGCACATAAACACTAGCATACTAGCATACATATACAGATCGTCTAAAAAATATTGAACCTAATAATCGAGAAAGATAACCTCAGGGTCAAATTCCATTACAATACATAAACACATAAATTGAAAATATGATAACATATATATCTCTATAAGGATTTTTGCTTGGTTAAGGCTAAGTCAATGCAGATATGTATATGTCTAAAAGTATCAGGAATCATTTACTTAAAATTCCTTATAGCCAGCATTTTCCCAAATTAAATTGATTCTGCCTTTAGAAGAATTATAAAATAACTGTATGCTTTCTATGTATTAGTGCGTTTACATTACCCTTTTCTAATATTCCGGTTAAGGGATGAGGAAGGTGTTTCACCTCAGCCAACTCTGCTTGGAACGGAAGCTTTTCTGTAAAGTCGAGCAAAATGCATAGACGCAGAGACACGAAATGATTGTAGTTTTGCCTCGCTTTAGTCCAGCATAACTTGCGTTCAAGGAGGAAAACATCAAAATAGGCCATGAATCGCTATTGGGACATCATAATTTCACCATAACGACAGATTTCTCGAAAATTAAACAAGTCGTAAAGATTTGCTCGTTGCCTTTTGTTTATTGCGGTAGGCACAAGAACTATCATCATGATACTTAAAGTGAACTACTGTCGTTGCAAGAAAATCTTATAAACGCTTCATGCATCAAACTACGTCTATATGGAACTTGTTTGGTGTTATAAGATCTAATCAACGAAAGATCGCAATATAAGTCCGAAAGGTGCGTGTAAAAGGGATTCTCTGATGATGCTAAGCTGAACGGGGACATAAATTATTGTAAAGAACTTTATGAAAACTTTATGTTAATTTTCGTAGAGCAAAACGTGTATGATTAACGTCGATTCCCGAGACTTTTTTGACAAAATGTTTATAGTGGCCAGCCAACACATAGCAATCAAGAGAACCAAATGTGTAAATGCCAAGTGCTGGGAGGTTGACTGTTTTTCGATTGTATTGTTGGAGATCATTTTTTCATTTAGTTTCATTCCTTTGTTTTTTTTTTTTTTTGTTCTTTTCATTCTCTAAGGTTACAACGGTTTGTGACCTTTTCAGTTAAATGAGTAGATAAACAAATGTAAATAGTTTTGTTAGTTTTGTAATTTACCTTTGTGTGTGACTAGCTCTTAGTATTCTTGTATCCTTTAGTTAAGAGTTTTTGCTTTTTTTCTGCTTTTATTCAGATCTTAACCCTTTTCTCTTTTTTTCTTATTTCGTTTTAATAAAATTGTAATGAATAGAGACTTTTGTTTTACATAAATAGAGTTTGATTAATTTAATTTGGAAATCACGCACTAGTGATGTAGGTGTTGCAAATAATTACAAAATAAAGCATACACATAGGCACGTACAGCCATACAAACACATTACATTTATCAACTCACTGCTGCAAGCGTTATGAGTTTAAACTGTGAAGGCAAACTGGTTGGAAGAAAAGAAATTAATCCACTCAGTGGTTATTGAGGGTATTACGGTATCGTCACGTACGCGTTGCAAGGTACTACAAACACATATATATTCACATATTAAGTCAACCAGTGTGTGTATATGTATGTCTTTTTCTTTTTCTTTCCACTTTTTGGTTGGCTTTTTTTTGAAATTTTTTCGCTACTCCTCCATGTACTCGTATTGTTTGTCTTATAGCATATCAGCACACATATATACCTGGGTTTAAAGAAGCACCACAACTATACGTAACACTGCCATTATTTATACATGTATATAAGTGGTATGGGAGTTACCGAGAGTATAAAATTTTTTTAATCTGTTTTTTTTTTTATTTTTATTTTTTTTTTTTTGTATAAAAATAATGAAGGATCTATTCACACCCCCGCATACATTCAGCTTAAGTATAACTTTTCCAGTATCCTGGGATTTTTAATTATTTATTTCTTAACATTTATATAAAAGAGTTTGCCTCCAGACTCACTTTGTAATGAGTTCTTGTTCACTCTTTCCACTTACTACAGGATTTAAAAATTTTCCCTTATTTTTTTTCCTTTTTACAAGTTGGAAAAAAATCTTCTTTTTTTGTAATTCCACAAATTTTTAGTATTTTCATCCGTTTATTAAAAGGACACGTTCGATTCGTTACGAAATCCAAAATAAAACTGAAAGCTTTTTTCTTTCCTTATAGCACAAAAGCAACAGTGTTTTGCAAGGATATGTTAGCCATTCTCCATAAGAACCACTAATAATGGAAACGGTTCACTAAGTAAGAGTATGTGCTATCAAAAAAAGAGAAAGACTCAAAGAGAAATCATAGTTTAGCGAAGAGGAAAGACTTTTACAGACACACACATGCACAGACATGTTTATATACCGGAATATAGAAAAGAGTATTTGTCAATGAACAAGGAGCTGCAAAGTAAAAAAAATAAATCAAATTAAATTCGACATAAATTCAATCAAAAAAACAAAATATGTATATATGTATGAAGCGGTTTTTATACATTATCGAAGTATCTCAAGTGCTTTCCCGTTAATAACAGGTGGCTTCATTCATTCGCAAATGTTTATGTTACTATAAGATACAAAAGAAGAAATAAGCGTCTAATATAGGATCCCTTCTAAGCTAAGTAAGCTAATTATGCTGTTCAGATATAAAAAAAAAAAAAAAAAGCCTCAAACTACAATTTTTATGTCCAAGATTAGTAAAAAAGTTCACAGAATGCTAGCTAATCCGTTTAATATTTGCATTTTATTTAACTTTGATAATCGTATATATATATAGTGTATATATGGTATATATATATATAACTGTCAGGATACTGATTTTCGAGAACAAAACGTGAATCGGCCTCGATTCTGAAGCAATCTAATTCTTGAAAATCGAATAAAACGAGCACAAGCCTTTTGGTATGCGAAAATTATTTGGACAACTGCTTGCTCTACGAAGAGTTTAAATTATTTATTCAAAGTTTGTGTACAAATTAAAGGCATTTTAAATTGTGAGACTAACCACAAGGAAACAATTGTTCGTCAAAACACAACATTAGTCGTAGAGGTCTTGTATACACATATACCGCATATCATACATATATTCATCATCACGCTTTTGTACAACTTGACAGCATCTCATAGTACAAGCTACAATGATATTTGTTTGTGATTTCTTTGTAATTGAAACGGAAACTTGAGATGACTTTCAAACTTGACATAAAGATTTAATTAAAGGAAAATTTCACATTTATCTTAAGGAGGGAATGGGACGGAGGAACACCACCCAAAATTTAATGAAAGATGGATGCATTAATCGAAAGAAATCTTTCCTTTGAAATTTCGAGTCTTCCTCCAAGCGCTCCAAAAACAGCGCGTGTATCATATAAGACATTTCTAAGAAGTTGCGGCCTAATGTTTCGCTGGTTGATTTCTTACTTCTCTAATGTAGTAAGAAATGTCTTTAGAAAGTACTTAGTGCCATTTAGAAGCGTTTTCAAATGCGCGGGGTATTTTTATAGTCATGAGGCTCCAGACTAGTAATGAGAATTAATAAAAAATGTATTATAATGAAGAGAATATATCCATAACACATTTCAAAATTTTAAATCCGTTTTTCCCGAAAACGACTAAATTTTCTGCGCGCAACATAATTAGAAAACTTTTCATTCGAGATTTTCTTAAAACAATATTCGATTCTAAATGCGAAGAAGTTCATTTAAACACTCACCGATCATACAAAAATTAATTATTTTATTTCCCCTAAACTACGCCAAATAGCCCTCCGACCCATCAATACGTTGCTCTCAAAAGTGAGCAAAAGCGGCGCCCATCCCGAACACAACTTTCTCATGAATAAGTGTTCATATCTCACACAACTTCACTTTTCGGTCCTTCAAAACGATTCTGTGCACTTTCTTATCCTCTCTGGAGCAAATATTGAGTTGGGGCGTCCAGAGTGTTCTGTATCATTGGTGTTCATACGACAATGTATTATATTAGCAAACCAGCCACAAATTTATCGACAGATAAGAGTCATCATAACATCTTTCAAGTCAATGCTGATTGTGAACGTATTTTTCGTCATTACAAAACTACACTGTATATATATATATATATATATATATATATACATGTATATATTATATATATATACTATACCATAGTATAGCAATATATTCCGTCTGAAAACTCTTAACCGCATTTCGCAAAGGCCTCGAATGCTCATGTAAAGTAGAGAAGAGTTTTGGATAGTCGGCCGTTGCATCGCCTCAAGCGAAACAGAATTCTTCATAAAATGTTGTATACGAATCACCGAATGATAAGCAGTGTAGTCATTTTATCAAAACCTTTACAATGCCTACAGGAAATTTTATAGAGACCCCCCCTTGCTCCCCTTCTGGCCGCCAAAATACATATATTCTTGATCAGCATCAAATTCCGAATTATTTTGCTTATTACTCATATAAATTTGCTCTTTTATTCTGAAATAGAAAATCGGCCGCGCACACGCAATATTGTCGAGTATGAAAATGTAGCTCCTTTCCTTTTCTTTCAAGATCGCTGTGATGAGTATATAAGATACGGTACCGACAGGTATAATATTCTTACTTGTGTATGTTTGGTTTTCTTTTCACTTTTTTCTTAACTTAGGAGCCGCGGAAAGATAACAACTCTTCTTTAACCAAATTAAATGCGATATCTAAGCAGTTCTGATGCCAACAGACATCCCAATGCATAGATGGTGGTCTAATGACGAAAATTTGGTTATTTATGGCAAGTAAAGAGCATTTTTTCTTTGCATAAACGATATAAAGGAAAGTCTCCTTTGCGACATAATCTAGCTGGCAATGAAAAGCACATCTATTGCAGGAATTCCAGGTGTAAAAATTCGTGTGGGGATCCAAGCGTAGTATGCACGTTGATTGCAGGAATGAATCGCTTTGGTAAAAGAAGATATTCTTTGTTTGAAGAAGAGCGTAGCTCTAGCTATTAAAGTGTGGTTAACCGTTCGTTTTTCAAAGCGTGAGCGGTAAAGGGAACAGAAGGTCATTTCCTACACGACATCCGTCCATCAATTCGTTCACCAAAATTGATTCGCAATACATTCTATTGGGATATACTGGCCCATGGGATTTATCCATCGAACTCGATTTCTTCCTTTTAGCCCTTGTTTGCAATCGATGAGACACACACAAATGCCGAGCAGCGCTTAACTTCTTACGAAAATATACAAAAATGTGTGAATAATTGGTTTATTTTAAAAGAGCATTTTTGTTTTTGACGCGGCATTCACGAGTTGTTAGGGAGATGGGCAAAGTCTATAGCTAACGACAGGCAATCCTTCGAATAAACATTTTTTAATCATTTTCATGGTTTATATACAAAAATTCCGGTTTCGTAGGTACATGCTTTGTATATTCAGATCCGTGGAGGTAACCTTTCAATTCTAAAAAAAAAAAAACAATAAAAAAATTGTTCATAATTCCTACATTACTTTATTTAATGTCTAAATTTTTTAATTTACTCGTCAGCACTTTTTAAGGAGTTTTTGAAAGATCTCACAAATACTTATGTTTAGTTGCCTTCAAGTAAAACAGATTGCGGTGAAAATAAGCGAAAATGAAAGGAAACACCAAACCTGAGAAGTTCATGGCATCTCACTTTTTACGTAATTTGATGTTAGTTGTGCTGCACTTGACAAATAACGCGTATTTAAGTCTCAAGTAATTGTGAAAGTAATTTCGTTGCTTAAAATATTTCCTTTGGTCAGTTGAAAGCTAATTATGAAATTTCGTTGATTTGAAAGGAATACTAAATACCCAACAACACAACATTCACACAATTCGACAAAAATAATACAAATTAGATGTTAGTTAAGCTGAAGATATGACCTATTAGTCGACCTGTTAAGGCCAACTTATCCCTCTTATGGATAGTTGACAAGTAAAACCTACCAGCTGCGTGTGTGTGTGTGTGTGTGTATGTGAAAGATTGGCAAGTCAATGCTACTTAAAAGAGAAAGACACAGACGCGGTTTAGCTGATAGCTTTCTAAAAAGCCTAAGTATACGGAAAAATAATAAGGAATCGTATCGTGTTCCTGCATTCCTTAGTAATCCGCAATCTGAACAGTGACTGTTGTTTTGACACTACGAGTGCGAGAAAATCGTTTGTTCGGCAGTACTCTGTTGTTATACGAAATTAGGCGGAATTTTTGCCCCGAAGCCTCATACAAGCTCTCGCGATCTTTGTCCAGTCCATATGCCTGTTCATTGAGACACCATCAATGGACATAGTCCAGCCTGTCCATTTCTTAGCCGCAATTACTAAACTCTAACGTATAGAATGATTGCTTAAAGCGAGCAGCTACGACTATTTGCAAGTCCTCGCTTGTCTTCTTAAGCAAATTTCCACAAGGCATCCCACCAGCGTACTTACACTAGCATAGGATGATAGTCTGTGGTGGGAAGATCATGGATAATAATTATACTTGTCAAACCGGTCACAGTGTACTTTAACTGTCGACTATCCAATCTACTCTCCATCATATGTTTTCGCTCAGAAAAAACAAACCATTTTTCCAAAAAGTTAATTTTCATTATTTTAAATGGAAATCCATTAAAATTGCATTTGATATTTGACACCAGCAACGCGTATAAAGAACAAATTAAATGCCACAGATGAACCAGAAATGAAAATTAGCAAAACTAATTTACACAAGTGAGAGGACGATAAGCAGACAAAAGAGAGAGAGAGAGAGAGAGAGAGAAATATAATTATAAGGCATATGCAGACTTTTATTTAACGCCAGATATTTGATTAGCTTTAAATTTTAGCTTAATTTCGTGTAAAAAGCACGTGCTTAACATTTTTTGCTTTTTACTTCGCATAGTTTTGCGTTCCGGTACAATCAGACACTAAAATTTATTTAAATTTAAACTGGTGGTTATTGAAGAAGAATTAGTTACGCGGTTACTAGTTGATATACGTTTGCAGAGATATATTAGGTCGCAACTAAATTTCCGCCTTTGTCTGGTCGATGGAAAATTTCATTAAATTATTTTGGGGGCTCAAAAGACACGCTATAAGAAACTAAGTCTTTCTATAGGGTTTGCAAGTGATATATGTATTTATATAGACACACACATATATGCAGGTTATCTGTATATAAATGTAGCCAGAGTTGCCCGCGCAAAAGTTGTGAAATATTTCAGCTGTCTTTGATGCGCAGTTCTGGTTTGACAATCATTCGTGTGAGTTGATGTCATTGTGTTTGTGCAAAGTGAAAAAGTGAACTCTCAATAAATATTTCTTCTCGAAATGCAATACGCATATAAGAATTAAAGACGAGTTGGACGCTGTTTACGGGGCTTCTATGCCATCATTTATGATGATGAAATTTTAGGATAGTTTATTGGAACGTGCTAGCTAGGGCTTGGATGAGCGTGCGGGACTAGCAAAGTTGTAACCACTGGACGATTGTTGTTAACATTCGAGAAATAAGGCAAACTACGAACATGTCCACGTAACGTATTTGTTGGATGTTGAATCAAGATTTAGTCTTGAGAAAGCTGGCGGTACGTTGGGTATCGTGTTTCCTCACAGTGACGCTGCAAATCGCAAGTCGACGGCTGAAGAGACTATGTTCACAAAATAAAGTCAAATCTTACCAAAACAAATTTTATTTTTACTTAACTCGGTAACTTTTCAGCCAACCCTCGCATATTCTTAGCGCAAGTTCACAAATTTTAGAAAGATCTGCTTACAACCACAGTCAAATAACTAGAAAAATTAAAAAAAATTAAAAAATTATCGACAATTCCAGTATAAATCACTTCTGCCCACATTTGGGAGTACATTTCAAGCATACATTTTCTGTGGTCGTTGCACATCGCTTGAAGTCAACTAACCATTAGCCGATTTTGGCGAACGGGACTTTGAAAATCAAAATCTTTATAAGAGAACTTCCGAAACCCATTTACGCACCCAAGCTTTCGCTGTACCTCTAACATTTATTTTGACAGATCGTGGGACTTTTCTTCCTTTGAATCATAAGACAGAACACATTGAAAATGCTCCTTTTATATGATTCGATATGTGTTATAAGTTTGGGAAAGAAATCACAACTGCCGACGACAAATAACCGAAAGTGGGTACAGATCTATTCGATATTTTACACTAACTGCTACGACACTTAAGAGAAATTGATTTGAAAACATTATAAAGCGTCTATCAATTCCAATAGAGGAATGGCTGCTGATTAGCTTATCAATGAAGAAAAAACTTGTGGGTTACTCGCCATGTGTATATGCTACTCAAGCATTAGTATTGCGTTAAGTGATCTAGATGTGAAAACCTTTGGACTTAAACGTTAAGGATTCGAGTCTTACTTCAACGCCCAGTATTACCCAGGATATTACGACTCGTTGGAGAAAAATGCTAGCTTTGATCAAATTAAGCTTTGCTGCATTGGGATTTGAACCAGCGAACAGTGGCGATTCTGCCCTACTCGACTTAGCACGTAAGATAAGACCGCTGTACTTAAGCTACAAGCAAAGTTTCATTTAAAGAATGACTACTGGAAAGATGGAAATTGGAGCAAATTTTCTTTTCTTTAGTAACATTTCCGTCACTTTTCACTCTAACTTGATGCCTTAAATGGTAATGTAAAAAATGTTAGGCAAACTTTCGCTCGCAATAGACACGCACTGTAAAGTAAATCAAAGTTTTTTCAAGTTTTCATCTCCGAAGAAAAAGGATTTAACCAGCAATCTCTTGCCCATCCATCCCTCTTTGTTTTTCACGATTTCAAATTTCATGCGTTGCACCTTAATTGACTTTGAAAATAACTGCAGCAATGTATTCACTGCGTTAATCTTGAAAAGTATTTACGTGAATTAATTTTTCTCCCCTTTTCGGGGCCACATATGCAAATTTTCATGCACTCGTTTACTGTGCTCCGGTTTCTGTACAGAAACAATATGTATTCGATACATGCTTATAATTACGGCTAGTGAAACAGCAGCGTCAATATTTCAAAGGTGCCGTACATACATATGTAGTATAAATTGCGCGGAATTATAAACAAACATTGACCTCGTTTTATTGAAATTATCGTCTGCGCGATGCAATGAATGCGCATCGACGAGCGCTGAGAATCATTTATACGGAACTCGTAGCTTTTTTCCGTTCTACAACAGATTCGTTTCTTTTTTTTTTTTTTTTTTTTTTCGTTTTGTATAAATAATTTATTTTATATTTTACGCACAATCTGCTGCTGCACGGACGATAATTAATCACATTTATTAATTTAATATTTCTCCCTCTATCAACAATTTCACATTAAGGAGTGCGGTAAGGGAATTGAATTCCATTGGGAACTTTGAGAAAATTCAAAAAATCCAAATTATAAATTTCATGGTCCGAGTTAAGCTTTGAATGGACGCAACTCACCTAACGGTTCACATATCTAAGGGCAAATGTAATGTAGTGTAGTGTAGCGAAATACAGCAGAACAATGAAAAGGCTTACGTGTACTGCGATCAACAAGTACTAACAATTTATCAATCACAAAATAATTTGGCAATGAACTTAATCAGTGCACAAACACGTCTACCAAAGCTAAAGACCTAAAAATGCTGTCATTATTATTGTCATCCACTTACAATCTATAACAGATTTCGATCTATAATTTGTCACGAATACTTCATAGAGTAGCAACGGAACGGTTCGCAATGAAATCATTTTTGAATAGTAAATAATTTCTCCTAAGTTTGTCATTAACTTTTCACTTTTGGCTTTTTGATCACTACTTGATACTTTCCCTATGAGTAATAGTTGAGAGTCAAACTTTGATAGAACGGTTGCAAGAGCGGAAACATTAGTTATCTGCTCGTCGGTAACTGCAACATCAGCCGACAGGTCCCTATAAGAGAAGCTAGTAAATGGTTGATTAAAGTGTTTGGCCTCTATATGGATGTTTCCTTTATAACGGCGACCTGTTGAACACAACGCTGTCGAAAGCGAATGTAAATACATTGTGTATTTAACATGCAAAGGTTACTGTTTCGTGTCAAATACTTTTCTGAGAGTAACAGTAGGCGTTGGTATTAATGTGTATTATACGCTACATTATTGAAAGCAGACATTTTCACACGAACAATTGTTCGTTTCAAGAATTGAAAAATGTTAGAAAATTATTCTTAATTAATAGATAAAAAGCTGTGTTATATCCTGGTCACTATTAAATTTTTAGGCATTTAATTAGGTCTCTACACAGTTTTTCATACCAAGAGTCACAAAAGTTAAGAGAGTTTCAAAGACGAGCTCAATACTCAAACGAAAAATGAAGAAACGAATGTAGTTGGAAAGGTACCGTTGCTGTACTGTTGCTCTGGCTAATTGCCGCCTCGGGTAAATTTGATGGAAGAACTATACGAATTGCTCCGTTATATTCGCACAACATTCTTGACGTTAAGCAGTGACATCGATCACTTATACCGCCAGTGGGAAATAATAACAACGAGAAGAGAGGGTTCTATTTACTTTTAAACCCTGGAACAGAATGGCAATTGCACTCAATTGAGTAGTAATTTTGAATATTTTTCTTTCTTTCCTTTGTACCGTCTATTAATTTGCCGTGGAATTTACGCATTCCATTAGAAAAATTTCAGTTCATGTGTACCTTCCCTGCTCGACGGCGTACATTTGTTTTTTATGAACATAGAGTTGAAAATTTCGGCCCGTTTGACAATAGGGCGTTTATTTAACACTAAAACTACTGCGTGGTTCGATGTGACCCTTTTCGCCTTTTGATCCTAAAAAAAGTGTTTATGCTTTTTGATGACTTTGACTTAAATGATAGACCCAGTATAGGATCAAAGTTAAGTACTTTAATGTGGAATGTGGAATAGAAATATCGGGAAGATTCAAATAGGCAGAGAATAACATGAGTAAATGGAGTATATCGGTAGAGATATTCCGCTTGGACTTCGTAGCTACGCAGATAGAACAATCCAGCGGGCGATCACAGATAATGAAGTTTCGTTATAGTTAGTTCTCTTACTCTAGCATTCACCAATGGGATGCCCTGTTGGCAAAATACTAATAATGAAAGCTTTAAGCGGCTAGGTGAATAGTTCCCTTCTTATAGGCGGGAGAAATGTCGTCATGGGATCCCTAGCGATGGACTGAGTCTTTTCAAATTCGAGACAGGGGCAAAGGACGCTAAATAAATATGTTGGTAAGAGAAGGTGTAGGAGAAGCGTAACCACAAAGGAGCAACGTAGAATAAAAAACAAATTGAATAAAAACACGTATTCGAAACGCGTACATCTGGAATTAGAACTAATTTCGATGCGATGGGGCTTCACATTTACGCAATTTTAAAAAAATGTCAACCCAATAGTTTGTCCCACTGTTAACTTAGTGCTGTAGGAGAACGCCTCTTAATGTTAAGCGCAAGTATTAATATTAAGATGTTATCCCAAGAGTTTCCTTGCATCCGATTAAGAGTCTTTAAGTAGCACTGCACAGAGTTCCAAAATTAAATTTCAAAGTTTCATATTGAAGCGAGAAAGGTGTATGCAATACGTACAATACGTACATATATATAGTGCTTAATGGTACAAGAGTACAAGAAATTGGCATGTTTCACTGTATGTATATAAAGTGATGCACTCACCCTGTTATTGTTGTTTTTATATGCACTTATATTAAATTGTTTTTAATTTCAAGTCTATTTTTAAATATTACATGTATGCACGAATGTATGCATTACTAGCGCTAGTGCTAGTGCCTTTGTTTGATACTAGAAGAACGCCCATAAATTTAAGGGTCCTCTAAGTATATAAAAATAAATTTCGATAAAATTTATTTGCGAAGTAAAAAGCGTCTATGAGCCTATATACAGGCATACATAAATTCTTCTTTGTCTATTTTCCTTACCCCCGTGTCTCGTTCCCACTCTTTTCCAACCTTTGCCTCATTACTATGTGCTCGTGTATAGATTAATATAATTAAAGAGGTATTTGTGATTTGCGAGCGTCACCAAGCACCTGTGTTGCAACTTACGTGTTCCCTGCAGTCGCCAAAGTCACACTTTTTAGGAGGAGTTTCGTTCACACACTAGAGATGATTTTCTTATAAATTTAAAATATTTGCTCGAATATCGTTTACTTTTCACTGAAAGCAAATATCCACTGCCTCACTTACATACTCTTATGCTTAACTATTGATTAAATAGTTTTCAGAAACTATTGAGCAGAACTTTTTTATTCATATCGCTTGGATATAAATCTTAATTTCTTTGTTTTTATTAACTTTGAGTTGATTTTATTTCTGGTTTCTTCTTTTCATTTCTTTCTTTTAAAATGTTTTCCTCTCTTGTAATTTTATTAATGCAAATTGTGATACGCGCCCGTATTAATTATAAAGACGTAGTCGCATTGGACATCATTTGCCAACTGTAAAATCTAAAGCGGTAAAAATTAATGGCAATCATCCCAGAAGTGTTCGGCATGTGTTGTGTGTTGAATTTTAGGTGTTTGTTTACTTTATATAGTAAACATATGTAAAAATAACGCAAAACGATTTGTAAATTAACAAAAATAAATAAATAAATAAATAAATGAGTAAAAAAATGAAGAATCGCTTTTTATTCGAAAAGAACACTCAAAGTAAAAACAATCAAATAAGTAAAAGAGGGACGCAAATAGGGCAAATAGTCGTCTCTTAAATACCTAACTCAGCTTCTTAGAGCTTTACAACAAACAAATTTTTTCATCTTCAAATCATTACTCGATAGATTCTTCAAGGAAAGCATTCGCTTCGTTTTGCTTATTTAATCCTTTTAATCGATGCTATTACACTGGCATTGGCAGAATGCCGTAAAAGTTGATGCTGCTAGTCTGGCAGTCGACTGTTATCGCCGATCGGGAAACAACTTTTTGGAGTTACTAGGAAGAAAGTATAATATCTGTCTGTGCATTGTTGGAGTGTCGAAAACCGACCACATCTTTATGGTGATAGCAGCACTAACACTAGCAGTAGTAGTAGTAGTAGTAGTAGTCGTAGTAATAGTCGTAGTAGTAGTTGTAGCAGAAGTGATAGTTGTAGTCGCTAAGGAAGAAAAAGTTCTGCGAAAAACTAAATTTAGTTCGTCGAGCTAAAACTCTCATTAGAAAGATATCGGAAACCTTTGACATAATAGATGCTTGCATGTATTTTGATCGGCAATATCTATTGATTAATATGACAGAGTAACGCGAAGTGTCGTCGGTTTTGGTTTGAAACTGGAAATCCATTACGACAATCCCAAGCGCAAAAAGTCATAGGTTAATCCAGGAGAGTCATCCACATCGACACCAAAGCCGACTATTCATAGCCATAAAGTTTTACTGTGCATGTGGTGGGATCCGCGAGGTGTGCTGTACTAAGAGCTGGTAAAACTGAATTAAACTGTTACGGCTACTGAACTATGGATTGTTGCAAAAAAAAAAAAAAAAAAAACAGCAATGGAGGTTGATAGACATAAAATCATCCTCTTGCATAACAACCCTCGACCACACATTGCAAGAGTTGTTAACAATACACTGTTGCAGCTCAAATGCGAAGTTCTGCTGCACCCAGTGTACTCGCCAGACATAACACCTTGCGATTATCACTATGATCGATGCAGCATCGCTTGGCTGGCACAGGGTCTCGAAGTGCTGAAGCGCGAAAATAGGTCGATGATAGGTCATCACTGCCAAACCAATGTTGTTGTTTCAACACGCGATCGTCATGTCGTCACAAGGATGGTAAAAAGTTGTACGAAATGATGGAAATATTTTGATTGATATATATATTGTACAAATTGTTCTCAATGAAAAAATGCTCAAAATATATGCAAGCAACTAATGATATTAACAAAAAAGGAAAAAAAAGGTCAAGAGGTAAACAAATTTAATAGATGACCGTTTATACGTATGAACGAGAAAGAAATGTTGTACTAATAGTACTTTGATTTAACATACGAATTACGGGCTCCATATTACGGGAAATATAACTATGGAACAACTAGGCCAAGTCCAAAGGCGACGATGTTCCTAGTCTTGTCAAAGAATTTATTATTTTTCATCAATTTTAAGCGTAGCATACTCAAGGTTAGACGCTATTATCATAGGTAGGTGTGCTTTTCATAAAGTCACTTAAGGCCTACTTAGTATCTTATCTCAAGCTATTTTCATCACGAAATATAACACAAATAAGAAAATAGTATTCGGTCGCGACAAAATCTTTTATTCCCATCACAGTGATCCTAAAATTAAGGGAAAGAACTACATTTTTATACTCTATAAAATATTGTGTGGATTCACAGTTTTGTTACATAAACGAGTGGGCGTGTTGTAGGCGTCTTCTTTGAAAAGTCACTTTCAAATTCTTTTGCAAGTTTTTAGGCGACACCTTAACTTTGGTGGACGGAAGAATGTTTACCACAGATATTACACAGTTGCGCAGGCGGACAGATGGACACGCTTGGATGCATTCCGAAGTTGAAACTGGCCAAGAATTTATGTACTTTGTAGGGTTTTTGAAGCTTGCTTATGCACGTTATAAAAGTTTTCAAAAAAAATGATATTATGACACATTGTAAAATTGAGTAGGCGTGGCCGATTGTTTCATTTTTGTAGAATATACGTTCAAATATTTGTAGATTCTGCTGTAGTTTATGAGTAATGACCAAAAACCAATTTTTTATTCCACAGACATTTCCTCACTTAACGTGGTACCGTAGGCGTGTACTTCGACCGATTTTTTCCGTTTTAAATACGGACATGCATGCAAGAACTTCCAACATTTCCGCCAAATTTTATGTGGATTTGAAATGGTAGCTTCATTTTTGCGACAGACAGGTGGACAGACAAGTATATTCACTTCGTCAAAACTTTTGCAACGCGCAGAAGGAAGCTTCAGAGAGCCCACAAAGTACATATATTGTTGAACAGCATGAAATTCTGAAGCTCCGTCTGTCTGTCCATTCGTCTGTATAGTGTCTCTTATAAACGTGCCCGTGGCCCCAAAAATGAAGCTTGAGGTGATGGCTATAAAAGATTGGGTGACAAGCGAATGTAATTTTCTTAGTTGTGTTTGTTTAATTTTATAGGAAATTTCCATTGAATTAAAGCTTAACCAAAGTTTTCATTTTGCTTAGAGGCATTTCTAAATAAATCGAGCAAGAAATCCGAATCTCTGATACCCTATTATACACTCTAATTACAATGCATATTATTACAAATGTCTGTGTCAGTCGGTCGATTGAAACAATTTTTGCACTGAATCTCAAAATTCTCTCTAATGTGTTTTAGAAATGAGTTCCTGTATAAGTAAAAGTTAGTACCCGTATAAGTTAAAGTTAGTACGCATTTTGAGTGTGTATACAAGCGGATTATTCCCAACGAGCTTCAGTAAATATATATACCGAGTTTTGCATACATTTTTAGTATGGATTACAAGTTCTTGTGTTTTTGTCGTGCACAGATCTAAGTAATGGGCAAATGCACTTTTGTGATTGATTAATCCATCAAAAGGAGGATTCAGTAAATTTTTCGAGTAGGATTAAAATAAGTCGAATTTCTAAATCTAAATAAAATGATTCATAAAAATCGACATTTTATGGGTATTCATGCTGAGTGTTACTAATGGAAGAACGAAATATATCTCCGTTCTTCTCTGCAAAAAAGAATTGAAAATCAAAATAATTGATAAACTATTGATTAGATTACTTAAAATACAAAATTTTGATTTGCTTTTATTTAAAGCAATATAGCTTAAGGTTTGAAATTAAGTTAAATGAAATCGTAAGAAATTCTAGTTGGTTTTATTTCAAATTTTTGTTCCATGTGGAATCTTATCACTGAAGTTGATTTGCAATCACAAGATGCGTTGATTTGCTTTATAATCGTTTTGGTCCATTCAAAGAAGTGATGACAATAAAATGAGGAAAACATTCTTTGTTTTTGGTAAGGTTTAGGGAGAGTGCTTGCTGCAGATGAAGACTAAAATGTTTTCTGCTAATTAACACCTTGGTAATGAACATTTTATTCAGCGTGCTTTAGATGACGAATTTCTATTTCTTAATACATGTTGCACACAGTTCTTTTTCTGTTCAACGAGAAAGAATCGGATTAAAGTTAGCGCTTCGGCCTTTTCAAGTGCCAAACACGCCGCTCTACTACTAAGCAAAGTATGTACGATTCCATATTTGTATTGTTATCACCCCCACCAGCAAAGGATGCGAGTATACATTAATTTTGCCAAAGCATTTGAAAAACCCAGAACAAAGTTTCAGAGACACCACAAGGCGTACATATATTTTCGATTCCGCTGCCTGTCTGTGCAATGTGTGTTGTAACCATTCTCGAGCTTCGCAAAAAGGAAGATATCGCGTACGCGATCAAATTTGCAAATGGGTACAAGAGATTTTTCTCGCCTAAAATAATTTTCTCACTTCTTTTTTTTCCATTGTTAGCATAGGTTAGTTTCAAGAAATTTTAAGTAATAAATTATTTGCGAGTATAAGTCAAAGCAAATCTAATACTAAAATTAACTAATTCATTAAACGATGTGGTCTTGTGGTGGTCTCGCTTCACATCGTTCTGTATTCCGTTAAATTGACATCGAAAGGGATGAAAGGCCATGAAAGGTCATCAGGTTGAGAATCCACACATTTGCTTAAGGTTATTGAGCCTTGGGAACAGAAACAGCAAAATCGTCATCTTATTCTACTAACAATTTTCGTCAAGCAATTGTAGAGACAACATTTGATCGATCTTTTCAATTATAGACCGAAAGATACATGGATAGATGATTAGATAGATACACAACAAAGTACCGTATGCTCTTTTTCGAAATTTGGCATTGGAAACGGGGAAGCAAAAATACCCCGCGATATTCATACAACCCATGCCATCGTTCTTTCTTTCTTTACATACCATAGACGAAGCGATTCACGCACACAAAATAATTTATTTCGATGGTAATTTTTACCGTAAAAAGAAGGGCTACCCTTATTGCTTAATACATCATCGATGGATTTACAAAGTGGCCAGATTCGTTATTTATGTCGCACACAATTGTATCGGGCTTAGCTCGGCTTTTAATTTCACAATGATTTTCAAAATTTCCAATTTTTCCATATTCAGTGAATTAAATCGCAACCCAATCGAATAAGAGTAACGTAAGAGCAAACGGCACGACGGAAAAATAGCGTCGTACTTTTAAAGCTATGTGCGTATGGAAGTGAACGGCGCAGCTATTCAATGTTTTCTTACGAGTCGTTTGCATATCGAAGTCGACTGCAAAATTTTCATAAGCACCCTTAAGAAATACTTCGATCAAATTCCTGTTAAAAGTTTAAGAAAAGCATTTATTAAATTTGACTTTGATAGCAAGCTAAGTTGCTTCCTCTATCATTTTTAATGTGCTTTAAATGACTAAAGCATGTCAAGTGACTGTTGATGTACATGTTTTTATCACTTTGACTTTATGCTCATGTCCTAATATCCATATCTACATATTTTTGCATAAATTGGACTTTTGCCAATATTTGCATATGCAAGCTTCAATAAGCCGCACTGCATTAAGAGATAATGAAATGTTGTTAACTATTTAATAATAATATTAATGAATTTAAACTTTTTACTCAACATTTTACAAGATCATTGTAAAGGGTATGGCCTTTGATTTTCTCCGACTGCTAAGCTAGCAACGCTGCGAATATATCCATTTGCATATATTTACCTTTAATTGCATTATAACGAACGCTCCTACATACACAAAACTGATTTGTAGGCATTGATTTATTTGAGTAATTTAATTATATTTGCTTCGAAAATTATTGTAAATTTTCTTTATATAATTCGTAAAGGCTTTCCATTAATATTGTTAAGACTCGATGTAACACAAGTCATAAATATAGGTATTTCTCTTCTATTCAATGACTACATTTACGTCATTCTCCATGTCAGCTCAGTTCATTCTTTATGCATTTCTCAAATGGCCTCAACTTTTATTATTATGCAATAATTTCATCTTTATTTTTACCTTGTGTGCTGCTTACCTATAAATTCTTCTATGGATTATGTACATCGCACTAGACGCAGTAACCGTAGCAAACATGTGCAAGCTAAGAAGAAAAAAAAAAAAAAAAGAAAATGAATATTCGACGTATGCGGGCACTATAGTCGTAACAAGCCATTGTTATTCCTGCTCCCTCCTTACGAGGGCTCATCCACAAATTCATTCCTATTTTAAAAACCATTATTCTCACAGAAGGCCCGTAAAGAAGGGGAGAGTGTAATGTCTCCAAAAAGACTTCATAGACATAATATAATCAAAGAGCACTACATACTATAGCATAGTAAGCAGACACAGACTCGAGCTTATACAAAACAGCTTTCGCTTCAGCAAAATACACTCGAACGGCTTGCGTAACAACATCATAAATGCGCTTACACTGTTATTAACGTAGAAGATAGATATCCTTTTCTCAGATTTGCAGCTCGATTCTTGTAAAGCAAAATTTTTTAATTTAACGCCTATTGCTTGCTTATTTCAAGGCATAGTGCATTATAACCCGTTTTTCAGCCCACAATTCAGTCAACGGCCAATGCAACTGAACTCTTTAAGAGAGGTACCAATATGAGGAAGATACTATATAGTGATTTTCCAGGACGATAACGTTCGGCCATATTGTTGGATCAATCCAGGAAGCATTGGAAATACTATATTAAGGCATGGTCGCCGAGCGTTTCTTAACAACAATTAGTCGATTAGTATTTTGCCATGATATACATAGACATATACATCTGGCCCTAGCTAGTGGCGTTATCTGGCGTTACCTTGAAATGTAAGAAGTCCCTGGTAGATTACTTCAATTACACGAGCCATCCCCTAAAGGGGATCACTTATTCCAAATGTCCCATGCTTCGAAAAGTTAAGATACGAGAAATCATCAAATAACGAAACAAATGAAGACCCGAATGACGCGATAAAAATAATGCTAATTTTGAAAATCAATCATCATCTTGGATATTTTGCATTATTCCTCTCTTTTATAAGAATGTGTATTCACGATATTAGAAGTAGCCTTGACATTTCAGAGCAGTTTCTAGAAACTATAACCAGACATTTTTGTTGCACCAATTTCACTCAGTTACAATCGTTTAGCATATGTAGGTCTCGGGCCTTTCTTTCACTAAATTCGACAAAATCTTAAGATTGGAAATTATTTTGATTTTACTATAACTTTCAAGCATATCTATCTATGCCGGTCGATAGATCGCAATTTTCGAAACGACATATTTGAACGTAAGTTAATATTCCGAAATGTTTTAGCCAGAGAACTAGACCTTTTGAAAAATGGATTGGACGGGCCACTTATACAAAAACAAGAGCAAGTGATGTGAAGAAAACTTACAGTCAAAGCGACAAGTATTGGCATATTAATTAAAAGTGCAAAATTCATATAGGATCGGACTATGCTTTGTTGAAGACTCCGCTTAACGTTCTTACAAAGAATATTCGATTTTATGCCGGATTGGGAGCATTTAACGATGAAATTTGGTTAAAACTTGTGATTTGACATTCGACCAAGTTTAGACTACGTAGATCTATTCTTAGGACTCTTTCGTATAGAGAAGTTCTCATGAGAAGCAAGTCTTCGTATGCAAACAAGGTGTTATCTTCAATAACTGACGATAAAAATTGTTTCAGTAAATCATTTGACAAATACTTGAAAAGCTTGCAATATATTTTATGTATATTTTCAAGACCTTATAGAGCCTTTGCAGTATTTTATGATAAAAAAGAATCAAGAATTGTATTAAGTGAAGCGGTGTTTGCATTTATTTCGATGCGTCCGTCTGATTTGAAAATTGAATATAAAATATGGCAACGCAATAACAACGGAACGTGTACGTCGAAGTATTATCTCTAATAGATGACAATTTTTTTTTTTTATGTATATAATAATTATTGATCTTCATTTTTATTTTTTTTTAACTTGAAAACTTCTCAAGAAACAAAAAACAACAAAAATTCCAAAGCAAAAATTAACAAAAATAATGAAAATAAATTTTGCTTACAACCGACGCAGCAGACATAAACATATTTAGTTCCACGTTTATATTCATTCATTAGTTAATTCTACTACATTTTTAAGTTGCTATGTTCAGTCTTCCGGGCCGACGTACAACCATTATAGTGTTTACTTGAAGTACGTACGTACACTAAATTAACGCACAAAATGCGTGCAAGCGAAGTTCATTGAGTAGCCATTGCTGAGCGCATTTTTTGATTGCTTTCCTTTTATTCGAATAGGAAACATTGATGCAGGTCAAGATCACAATATTTTTTAGCCATAACTCACAGTGTTTATTTATTTATATGACAAAAAAAAAAAAATCAACACATACACACACACACACGGTGAGTGCCGGGAAACTTACGTATTTACTTAATATCTATAGAATGCACGTAGAGCACTTACACATACGAACGCGAGAACATTCTCTTATTTAATATGACGACGAAAACAATCTTGGAAAGATGTGCATGTAATTTGAAAATAAAAGTTTTTATTTCAATTTTATTTTAGTATTTAAAAAAATAGTTCAAAGAATAAATTTTCACAAATATATTTAAGTCACGTTTTCCAAATGGATTTTTACAGTGTACGTATCTGCTGTGAATAATGAAAAACATGTTTACGAAGCTGCAGAAAAACTTCAAGTAAGAGGACATTTTCCCAACACGAGATACGATGCTTGCAATACTGTAAGCAAACTGTGGCAAATGTGAAAAGAAAAAGCAATTAAAAGGCTAAGCTCAGTTTACAATGAATTTGAGACGCTTTTCATAGTTGGCAGACATCCGACAAAGCAGGAAGGGTGGAATTTTATTCTCTCCATCTAAAGAGAAACCAAAGAACGTGTAAAGCCATTTTCGTTGGTCGCGTAACGAATGTTAGGCACCCATCGCTTGAAGTAAAGATACAATTCTTATGCTCCTTCGCGAAAGTGATAACTTTTTAATATATAATTAATGAAAATGTATTGTTTTAATATTCAATTGTTGAAGGTTTATAGGTTTATAGGGAGATCATGAACATTCCAGACGAATTATAGACATCAGTTGGAAGTTTAAGCTTCAAGTTCTAGGCTTCTCTCTCTCTCTCTCTCTCTCTCTCTCTCTCTCTCTCTCTCTTTATCGCTCTCTCTCTCTCTCTCTTTATCGCTCTCTCTCTCTCTCTTTACCTCACTCTATCTATCTGTCTATATCTGTCTCAGTCTCTGTGTAGGCCTTAGTCACAGGGAGATCGACAAACATAGTAGAGACATACGGATATGCTTTAAATTTGCGTAAAAGGTATGTGCATGCACTGGCAGGAAGTTACAAGTGAAGTAAAGAAAATGGGGAATATGCTAAGTATTCTTTTCGCGGGAAGAGTTTTTCTCTATAGTATTTGTGGGCGAAATTATGATTCGAGTTTTCTGTCCAGAGTAAAAGAAAGAAGTCTAGGACCAAGTTTGTTCTTTCAGACAAACGTTGAGGATGGTAATCGCTATAGTTGCAGGCGGTGAAAAGCACATTCATCCCACTATTGGACTTGATTGAAACTAGATAGAGTTTATGGATCTCTGTCATTTCTGATTGCTGCAAATGGAACGACAAATCTAGTGTCATATGATTGAACGGTTTGCCATTTTTTCCCGGCTATTCGTTACACGTTCCCCATACATACGATTTAATTCGCTTTAGGTTGTTTAAACAACTTTTTTGATTCAAATTTTAAGGATGATTTCCACTTCACTTTACACGCCTTATATACATATGTATATATATATATAATATATACACTAAGTCCTGTTTTTATACGATGTGTGTAAAAGCCGTTTCTTTGAAATTGTCTTGGGCACATAGAGTTCCTTCCAAGGTTTCTCTATAATTTTGTTACTCGTTATTGGTAGACTTTATGTGGTCATGTATGTATGTAATGTATTAGACTTCGTACGTAATCGACTTCTAAACGGAATTATTTTAAGTCAACAGGCGCAAATCGAAAGCTTCCGTAAATTTTACGTTAAGTTAAACGTAACCGCAAATCAATTTGATTTCTCTTTACTGATCAAACGACACACACCTTCGTTTAGAAGATCTTGGCAGCATCTTATAATAACCGAACATAATTTTGTCTATTTCTGTCAACGTTAACGAAACGGAGTGTTTTCGCAAATAAGAAATTGAAAATGCTCGAAGTTAACTGTCAATGCTTTTAGAAGGTAACACGTAAAATACAGTCCAAGAGCACAGAGCGTACCATACCTTACGTAATGATCCTTGTGAGCTCCTTGGCGATGAATCCAAGCACTCAAATACCAACTGTTCCTGTTCTTTCCAATCAGGACAAGGACGTTAAACGCTTCCTCGCTTCTTGAAATATTCAAGCGTCAAAGTGGTTTATATATCCAAACCCCTTCAGGCTACCAAAGCTCAAATGATGGAAATACAATGTTCCTTCTCCCCAAAAATGTTGACGGACCTTTCAATTTCTTTCCCAAAAAGACTTCACTACCTGAGGTGTATTATAAAACAATCAGTAACTGCGTGCTAAGAACTTAACTTGAGTATCTTACGAATGCCAAAGTTATTCATTGTCAACGCACTTTCAAAAGAATGGAACCCTTTACTACACATCACAATCACATCAATATTGAAGAGTAGCAAATTTTTGAAGCAATTTTTTCTACTTATTTTTCGTAGCGTGCAAGTTTTACGAAAATGACTATAAGTACAAAGTGACATGGCATTTGAGTTTCTTAGCCATGTTTACCAAATTATATGTGTATGTGTTATTGACATTTTAATTCCACAATTGATTGTCGTATACGGTTACAGCTTTAGTGTATGTCTTCTTATTCTAACCGGTTAGATGAAAGTCGGGGCATATTCAAATTGAGCATTGAAATAAAATACAAGAAATATATGCCACATTCCGACAAAACATATATTCCGCACACATGCTTCCGGCTGCATAAATTCGTTTGCTTAAACTTATCAAAACAGTTAACGAAAGCATAAGTTTAAATAAACCTCATAAATGTTAAACAAGCAAGTGGTAACTTGCTTGCTACTGCGTGCGAGAAAAAGAAAAAGAACAGAATTAAAAATTTATGCACACACACACACACACACACAATTGTATTAATGTAGTTATTTTTAACCAAGTCGTCGTATCAGTTTATGCATTAATTAATTTATGCACGCATGCAAATGCATACAAGGAAAGTAACTAACATAAAAGCTCTTCAACGTTTTCGTCGACTATGCTGAAATAATCGATGCATTTTAACTGATTGTGTATCCTGGGTGTAGCTTTCTCAGTCTAAGATGAAACCGTACGGTTATCACACTTGCTGCCGTAATTAACGTGTATCCCAAAGCCTATTGATATTTCAAATTTCGATTCGGTACACGGATGCGATGCCAATGAGGTCATACAAATATCGCATTAATATGACGAAAAGCGTTGCAAAGGCGCACAAAAAATTATGCACGCTAACAAGAATAAGGCCAAGTATCGATAGTGCCGCCATGTAGGGATCATTTTCATTCAGCATATTAAAGGTTGCTTCATTCGAACACCACCAACAACAACTGTTGTAACTTGTAAACTCATGCAGAGTCAGACAAGCAAACATTTATTAAAAGCATAATAAGCCTAATTAAGAAGCGAAGAAACTGCGTGCCCTAAGAATTAGGGTCCATAAGATTTGATTCATATGTGAAAAGATTTTTGGAACTATGGTGGGGCCTGTCGATAGAAGAAATGGGCGCAATTTCAAAAAAAGCAAATTATCAACAACTAATCGCGATAAGGGACAAGGGGGTGCTTTGCTCAGTATACAGGTTTCTGGCAATTGCAGGTCAAGATGTTTATTCGCGAAGATGGATTGTACACTTTCAGCTTAATTTAAGTTTTAAGTCAACGTTTCAACTCTAAGCTAAGATTATTATGGTTTTTCGTCATTTCGTCGAATGACATGATCTCAGTGCAAAGGTAAAGAAGGTAAATGTCAAATCGCAACGTGCCTTATTTACACACCTTCATAATTAAGATCTTAATCGGAAGTTTAACATTAGGATTTATGTCGGAAGTTCTATCCGACTATTCACACTGCGCAAGCATGTCTTCGTTAAATGTTTCTATGGGCACATAATGAATCCAAAATACGCTTTGTGTTGCGTATACCAAGAAAGAAGTTAGATTCGTTTAAGAACCATATATATATATGATATACCAGAGTAAATCGCTATCACTTATTCTCATTATCGGAGTCCATTAAAGCAACATTGCCTAGTACGCGCGATTTACCTATGTCGTACTCAAACTAACCTTTAATCTTTGCGGTGGCTTATGGGTTCATTTGCAATTTGGTTCTGTACTGGTTGTGGGTGTGGCTGGCTCTATCCTAGTTGTGTACATGCTTTTTTTTCGTTTTTCTTTTTTTTCCTTCTTATTGGTTTTATTATACTTACACATATGTATATACACTTATAGATTTAGATATTAATTAATACAAGATTTACTTTAAGAGTCAATTGAACTCAAATATCAATTTGTTTTAGTTGAGTTTCATGTATAAGTAAATAAAGTAAATAAATAAATAAATAAATCATAAAAATAAATCATCCGCCTGAGTGGCCGAGTAGGCAAGAGCCTCGACTAGCAATTCAATAGTCGTGGGTTCAAACCTCAAGTGCGGTAGAGTTTTTAATAATAAAAATAATAATAATATTAATAAAAAAAAAAAATAAATAAATAAAAGCCGAAAGCCTTAGATGCTAGTGCTTTAAGACTTTAGTCTTAGAATTTATTCTCTGGCTAAATTTATATAATAATAATAATAATAATAATAAATCATAGGTTATTAGGCATTAGGTCCATTAGGAAGTAATTTAAATAATTTGCGGGTTTAATTTCACGATAGTTAATAGAAAGAATCGAGAATCAAATCTTAAACTCGTTCTTATAATCATTGTAGAAAGACAAGCGCATATAGTTTGACTCGTTCTTATTAATCGAAAGTCTCTACACTTAATTGGATAGAGACGGCACGTTTCCAACATCTTTTTAGTCTGAAATATGCTTCGTGGCGAGCACGATTAACTTATTGAAATCAAAATATATTAAATTCCATTTTTTGATTGTATGATTCCTAACGGGACTCATGATTTTGCACAATGTTTCAATAAACGTAACCCAATAACATTACAAGTAAAGCGTAGTGGAATTGCAAGAAGTACGTGCAGAGAAAAATGTAAAACGATTCTAACACCCAAAATACATTACAGATCCTACAAATATATATATATATATACATACCAGTTTGAGATTTGGGACGAATGTAGCGAGGTTTGTACCGTTGTACCGAGCAAAGGCCCGCATGTAGCACACGTATGCATATAAAAAATTGGTTTTTATGCAAACAAGTAAGAAAATTATATTCAGTTGTGGCCGAACTTTTTACACCCACCACCATTATCCTAAAAACGACAACAAAATGTAAAACAAAGAAATTTTCATGCTCTCTACTATGAAGCGTGCGAGGTTGATTTTTCTTTTCTCAAAAAAAAAGTTTTTGCCGCATAGGTGTGTGGGGGTTGTAGGCTGTAGGTCCTTTGAAAAGCTTAGGGCGCTTTCGTTTTGCAAATTTGTAGGCGATACCGTCATTTTTGCTAACGGAAGTATGTTTATCACAGATACTACAAAGTTTCGCCGACGCAGAGATGAACAGACGCACATGCTTAGGTGCATTCCCAATTTGCAACTAATCAAGAATGCATATATTTTATGGTATTTTTGAAGCTTGTTTCTGCGCGTTATAAAGTTATTGAGAAATAGTTATATTTTGATACACTATTATATTGGGCAGATTTGATCAATTTGTAGCATATTTGCAGATGTGCTACAGCATCGTCCATCGCATACACGTACAAATTTTTATAGATCTTTCTGCTGTAGTTTATGAGTAATAAGCAATAACCAAGCTTTTTTTCTTTTTAAAACGTAGAGGTGTACTCAATTTACGTCTTGCTGTAGGCGTGTCTTTCAACCGATTTGCTCCATTTTCAATACCAAGCTGCTTGCAAGAACTTTCAATGTTTCTGCTCAATTTGAAGATCGATAGCTTGCTTTTGGTAAATAGGCGAATGTTTACAACAGATATTACACAGACGGACAGATGGACATGCTTACATATTTACAGAATTTAATGCTAATCTAGAGTGCACTTGCAAACTTTCTGACAAAATGAATATATCTCTCATCGTTCGGTGATGAGTGTATAGCAAGTTAAATACTTTGAGGTACACCGACCTCTTTGTAGATCAATCGATATATATTTTCAAATCAGCCAGTCCCATATGCTAATAAACGGGACAAAGTAACGGTACTTTTCTCAACAGTTCAATTTGCTTTAAACTACTTTATAGCTTTCGTAGTCTTCCGCTCTCGCCTATGATAAACTCAATTCCTTCGTTTCGTCTCCAGAATATAAATTGCCGTTGAGCAAAGAGTTTAATGTATTCCACCTTGTTTAAAATTTATGCGTTTTCTCTTTTTAAAACTTTGTATGCGGAAAAATTATTATTATGTTTTAATTTATTGCTTCTGAAAGGATTATTAAGAATAAATTTTCTTGATACATTTGCATATATAAGCTGTAAGGTATGTTTGCATGCAATTGTCTACGTGGCTGAATTAATACGAAAGTAATTTTAAACAAATCTAAACCAATTATTGTCTAATGTACATGAAATATACTTGATGTAATAGTTAAGCAATTTAAGCAATTATCACTTGCAATCGATTGCAATCAATTCTCAATGACTTTTGAATAAATTCAATTCAATATTATTACTATTATCTTCGACAGGAACAACATGAAGATTTTCACAAATCGAAAAATCATTAAGAACCAAATAATCAGATATAAACATACGGACATCTGTTCGCATCGTACATAACGTTTATCATTGACACGAAAATGTATTCACTCTTTTGAGCATGAATTCGTATGAAAAGTTGTTTCAACTACCAACTCAATTTGGGTTTATCGGTTGCATACATATTCGTAAAGTGTTCACAAGACCAAGCATTATATTGCAAATAATGAAAAAATACTTTCGGCAAAATGGTCGAGCAATGGGTGCAAAGATTTTAATCAAACAAACAAAAAACTTTTCATTAAAGGCGGCCTCCCATCTTACCTCGCTTCCCATTAAATCTCTCTTTTCCCGCCTTGCTGTTATATTACACCGCCGTGTTCTCGCGGTTTCTCATAGACGTTAAACTCTTTTACTTTACTTTAGAAATTGTCAGTCAACAACGTATAGTAGCGACGGATTGGGTAGTAAGGTTGCCGATGCAAGTAATGAAATTGCGTTTCATGTAAAACGTTCGCCAAAAATGAGTACCCAATGATCACAATCGTTGGTCGGAACTTGCACAGTAAACGTCTTTTTCACTTACAGTTCTTGAGTTAAAAAGATTTGATATGCAAGTCAACACAGTTCCAACAGTTGCATGGAATGAGCACATTTTGCATATTGCTCGCTTCGTTTTATTAAGCACGTAAGCATTATGTAACACGTGCATCAATCGGACTTCCTTTTCTTTTTCTTTTTTTTACAAGACCTTATATGGGTTATATTAGGTGTCACTGGACTGGGCAAATCGAAGCTGGCGCTGGCGCTTGACAACTTGCAGTCATGGAAGACGCACAACTTTGCTGATAATGGGCCTGGTTTGCAGGTTAGATACAATATTTTGGGTAAAGCTGTCATTATCAGACTACCAGACCTTCTGAGATTAATTTTTTAGAGCCATCTCCGAAGGGTGGGGGTAAGAGGCACAAAACATTCGATCACGACCGATGTAAATTTCTTGTTTGTTCTTTTCTTCTTTTTTTCTTCATAGTTATCGACGATGGTCTATTGATGTTCAGAGCGTAAGCAAAGTCTTCGAACGCCTATAATCGTCAACAGTAAATTTGAACGGCAATCGGTCAAAGCGATTTTCTATTCGAAGCACATGTCCGCTATGAAAACTGCCTTTCCATTTGTTTTATTTCGTGTTGGGAAGACAGTTGATCCGCTATTTCTTTTAACATTTCCCTAAGATTGACAGCTCCACTCAGGCAGACGATAAGCGTTACTTAAAATAAGTGCTGCTAATGGTGTATGTATGGATTTTGCAAGAGGAAACCGAGCGTCGTATTATTGAAAAAACACCCTCTTAGGCCTACTCGCGTACTGCAACTTTTTTGCATTCTTGATCAGCGCAGTTACATCAAGTGTGGAACAGCGTATATCGCGCTAGAGACACCACGTTACTGAAATGGTTACCTTCGATATTAGTATTTTCTTCGATCTGCACGGTGTTTTTTCTACGCTTCCAATATTGTCTCTTGCTTATTCATTCCCTCGACACGATTCGTCGATAGTTGACAGCGAATTAAGTGAATTTGTCTCGCCAGTGATATTTGGTCTCGCTTGCTGTGTTCATCTTATGACTGGACACTTAAAAAAGTCTCACAAACAAACTCGCATTAATTGTTAACCCGATCCTTGTCTAACAATATCTGACAGAACGAAACGAATCATTTCACGTTAAAACTCTTTAAATAAATTTAAAAAAATTGCTTAATAAATGCTGACAATCCATATACGTGTGCTTGCTTTTCTATTTTAATGCTTCTTATCATTAAATTCGAAGGCAAACGAAAAATTTTTTTTAAGCCTCCAATTATTTAATTATTAACAGAAAATTCTGTAGAGCATAAGTAACCTTTTAATGAATAGTTAACGTTCGGTTAAGTTCTGGTTACTATTATACACATAGTCGAAGAGTTGCGTTTTGTCCAGAATTTGGTTTCTTATTAGCAAAATTTGTGCAACATTAGTGATGTGCACAAATGCTGTTGTTCAGAGACAGATGAAGTCACTGTGTAATCATATGACGTTTAAACCGAAAAGTTTACTTTGGCTGCTCTTTTAATGCATAAAATATTGAAGTTTTGCTTTACACTTAAACTGATCCATGTGTGTATGTGTGTGTGTGTGTCTGCATGTGTGTGTGCATAGACAGAAAAGTAAACTAAAAGAGAAACATATTAAATCGATTTTTTTTTACATTTTCTCAATTCATTTTTAATCCCCTTTTATGAAAGATAGATAGAACATAGATAACAAATAGTCCGGGATAAGTAAACGTAAGCAGCAAGTTAATGCAGATTTACCACAAACAAATGTTACGTATATTAAAGTTATTTTATTTAAATAACTTTGAAATCATTCCGAAAGCATCAAAATTTCTTACTATGGGCTTCCTGGCGTTGAGCCCATACAGTGTGCTTTTCATATGAGAGATTAACCTCCCAAACTGTTGCCTCATACATATGACATCTTGAGCACGCAAAAAATCACTTTTTAGGTGGACTTGTAAGATTTCGTGTAGTCGTAATGGGGAATAATTAACAGATGAAGCCTTTGGCGTCCAAAAATGTTATGTAAATTAAAGTTACGATATATAGGGCGTTTCTAGGGAGAGAGCTAATTATTCGCTTTCATATGGTCAGAAAGCAAATGACTTTTTTTCATTTTGCCACAACGCTTACAATACCAAGAGGGAGATTTGAGAAGAACCAGAAAGCCAATATATTCACGATCAACGTGAAACTCTGAATTCATGTATGTGGTAACTAAACATCTTTTTGGTCGCAAAATTAAGATAACGCCTTCAAATTTGGCAAAATTACTCTTCTTCTTTCTTGCAAGTTTTTACTGAATATGAGCCAAATTGGTGAAATGACGTGCCTGAAGTGCAACATAAAAGGGGAAACTCCTTTGCTTTCCGGATTCTTTACTTATTACCCATAGGACACAATAAAACCACAAAAAAAAAATCCACGTATATCCTACGAGGAGGGAAAAACTCACCCACGGGAAAATTTACTTTCTTTGGTTTTTTGTTTGTCGCCTTTCAAACAGCGCCTGGAGCCAAGTTTTCATTCCCCTATGCAAATACTAGCAGCGCTCTGTGTCATATGTCTCGCTTCAAAAATAGCTGTCAATCAGCGCCACTAGCGCTCTTAGTCCATGAGGTCTCCAGTGTTTGTGGTTTAAAGGAATAAAGGGACAACGCGAGTTTGTTGTGAGTCCTGGTAATCGGTAATGTTTCGGAATTGGCCGTAATTCCGAACACAAATTCCCCTCCATTCTATCTACTACTATCCAGTGGTAGTTTCTCTCTCATGAACCGGAAAATAAAGTATGAAGCTCGGGAGTTGGTGTTGATGAGTTCTTGAACGCTGAGCCCGGTAGTGTTTCGGAATTGACCGCATTTCCGAATACAAATCCTCCTCCATTCCATTGTCGATGGCAGATTCTCTCTCATTAGCCGGAAAACAACGTATGATACTCTGGTGTTGAACGATGGGCCCGAGCAAGCAATGCTGCTCAGAACAAAAAAGAAGTGTGTTGCTTTTCACATTGCCGTTTGCCGTCCTTAGAGTTTTTATTATTAGTAGCAGAACAAAAAAAGAAAATAGATTTAATTGTATAGCTAAACAAGGGCACGCTTTATCTCGACAGCTGTGGGAAAGTTTTAAGTTCACGACACCAAAAAAATTGATTCCCGCAATAAAAGGCGGGCCTATCTCAAGCCCATCTCGATGTACCCACTTGTAACACAAGTTGTGTAGGGTATAGCAAGTAAGGAAATGATATTCGGCTGTCCCCGAATTCTTTTTTCATTTTTCTTAGACAAAACTAAATTTCGATGGTAAATGTGGACGCCCGCTTTTTCTCCATTTTTGTATAGACATTGCGAGATCTCTTATAGAGTAGATATCGGAATTTTTGTCGCTATATCCATTCTGGGATATGACTAATAAGCGAAAGACATCAGTCTACGTGGTATTGTAGACATGTCTTTACAATGATCTGGCTCCTTGCGTGCAAGAATTTCCAACATTTCTGTCAAATTTAAAGCTTGTCTTCATTGATACCGGCAGGACAATGCTTACAACAAACATTACAATACATTCACAGGACTGAGAGATAAACATACTTAAATCGATTTAGAGAATGATTCTGAACCAATTGCTATATCACAAGGTGGGTCTAGGATATATTAACAACGTGTATTCTTCATAACACAATATTTGTACATATAAGGTAACCGGATTCTTGATCGATAAAGGAACGATTACGACAGATTTGAGCTATCTATCTTCATCAATGCGACTATAACTATTTCAGAAGGATTATGGATCGAACTGATCTATTTTGACAGAAATTAGTTATGAGGGGCTTAACTATTTATATTTGTTTGACGCGATGGATGCGCTTTAAAAAAATCCGACAAATTAAATTTAATTTTCTTGTTTTCATTTCTGAAATGTTGTTGAAAGTTGTTCCTTGGGCTGCAAAGTGCCGCGTTTCTAAGATCCAGCTAACACACACGCACACATTCAGGTTATATTAATTCAAGCGCATATTGCACCCGGAAACTTTCTCGAAAACTTTCGACGCCTAATTATATGCTATACAATTAAATTCCATTATATTATATTAATTAACTGCATATAGGTTTGGTATCATATCGTCATGACGTCATAATTGATTTTAAAATATTGCATAAGTATATGAATATTTCTTAAATTTTTTCCTTTTTTCTTTTATATATGCTTGTGAATATGAAGAAAGTAAAAACCACTAGCACTTTTAGCGAAAAAGCGTGCAGGTGCTGGCAATATTTTTGGTCGCAAAATTATTCATTCAACAAAAAACAAAAAAGAAAAAAAAATTTTGCAGAAATATTGCATCCTGTACTTAGTGTTTTTCTTGATCAATATTTTCAAATGCCGTTGTTTAATAAATTCGTGAAACGAGAAGAAATTATGGTTGAAATTTGCGCAAATACATGTACAAATATACAAAACCTGATTACTTAAATGATTTCATTTTAGGATTTATCTTTTCATATAGAAATGAACTAAACAAACAGATTGTCTATTATATAAACAAATAAAAGTCAAAATATTTGATAAAATACTAAGTTAGGGAATAGGACGAAATTCTTTGGTTGTTCGAAAACTAAAAATGTATTTTTAGCTAAACGCATATCGACCTGTCGGGGCTAGTTGACCAAAATTATTTGTGTCTACTTCATGGTAAGGATAAGGTAAAGCTAATATAAACTAAGCATACGCATCAGTTGCTCTTAATCAAAACGCACTGACAAGAACACAGTCAAGGCAGTAAACATATGCAACGCTACTAAGAATTTGAAAAGCATTAATGCTTTGATTATCATTTCAAAAATGTTATAAATTTTATAATAACCTAATAATTTTCTAATATTAGGAAACTCCCAGACGAATTCTTATTCATACGATTATATTCTGTAGATATAATATTTAAGGTTAACATGAAACCTTCAAAAGGTTCGCACAAAAATATTTCATTTAATAAACTATTTAAAAAAAAAAAAAAGTTTCATTGCCATACTTTGACATTCCCCCGTAGTATAATACACAGGCATGCTTATAAACTCATTCCATGGCTTTTTTTTATACCCTACACCACTTGAGGTACAGCGTGTATTAAGCTAATGGGAACGTATGGAACATGCGGGAGGGCTTAAGATAGATCCATCTTTTACTATACCGATCGATTCACAATCATAATATGAATTGGTCGAAAGGTGTCTGTCCCTCTGATGTCTGTCCGCGTAATTTGTATTCAAACTACAGGTCGCAATTTTTGAGATATTTTGACGAAATTTGGTACAGTGAAGTCTTTTGACCCAAGGACGAACGCTACTGAAAATGATTCGGCTCCAAACACTTTTTTGACCATTCTCTATATACGCCCTATTCTGAAAAGTCGTTATATCGAAAAAAAATTGCAATTTTCCAAATTTCTCGGCAAAAGTAGTTAAGTAGTAGCATTTCGGCATTCAAAATTGGTACGAAAACTTTGGACCGGATGGGGAAGTTTATGAACCCCCTCTCATATAGCAAAAACTGGAGTTCGTACGACAGAAAGGTGAAAATTTCAATGCTTTCAATCTGATAATAGTAACTTAACATAAAAAAATTAACTGTACCGAATTGGGACCATCTCGGCCAATTTTGTGGATCCTACTCTAATAAGGAGTTCACAAAAATCAATCGTTTGTAAAGCAGAGAAGTCTAAATATTAATATGTGGTGATAGAAATTGACCCACAATATTATAGCAACTTCGTACAAAAATGAACTCTACAAAATTTAGACCCTCTACGCCTATTTTTGGATCGTGGTCTATGTAAGGATTAAACTCGTACTATGTTAGGTGGCGTTTTGTCCCCGCTTACCCATGAATAATTCTCGTGTTCTATAATAAAAATAAGTATTGCGTTTGGCAATGTGGGGTAGGGTATTTAATGGTCGGCCTTGCCCGGCTATGATGTTCTTACTTGTTTTTTTTTTTTTTTTTTTTTTTTTTTTTGATTTACCGAATAACTACTAAATCTCCCCCAAAAAACATCGGCAAAATGTGACATAAGGCTTGGAAAATTTTAATAGAAATATTTCAAGTGGCTTAGATATGTAAAGAGACACACACCGACAAGTGAAATCACGATAACCGTATGTTACGTCTACTTTATATTTATCCAGAGGTATTTACACCATCTTTCACAAATCTTCGTTCACTTTTCTCATTATAATTAAATTATTATTGCAAGCACTAACTAAAAAAAGGACGACTTAAGCTTTGAATGATTTTAAGAGTCCTGAGCATTACAAAAGCATTACAAAGTACGCCGACTAAGAAAGATAAAAACATGTGTCTTGGCAGCGCTATTCACCTAACAAGAGAAAGCAGAACGAGATCTGGAAAGTAATAAATCCCTTTAAAAGGTAGTCATACGTACATACTCATAAATGTAAGTCGATCCATTCTTCAGCATAGACAATCTCATCGAGATTACCTGAAATGTGAGAGGAATAATGTTTGTTGTTGTGGGGGGGGGGGGGGGGGGGGGGGGGG